>VYZW01032763.1:88520-143994 GCA_013401315.1 Balaeniceps rex | reverse complement strand
AGAATCATTTGGGTTGGAAGGGACCTTTAAAGGTCATCTAGTCCAACCCCCCAGCAATGAGCAGGAACATCTTCAACTAGATCAGGTTGCTCAAAGCCCCGTCCAACCTGACCTTGAACACTTCCAGGGATGGGGCATCTAGCACCTCTCTGGGCAACCTGTTGCAGTGTTTCACCACCCTCATCATAAAAAAATTGTTCCATATATCTAGTCTGAATCTACCCTCTTTTTGTTTAAAACCATTACCCCTTGTCCTATCGCAGCAGGCCCTACTAAAAAAGCCTTCTTCGAACATGACATCCATGTACAAATTTATATTCATAGAATCATAGAATGCTTTGGGTTGGAGCATAAGAGAGGCACCTTTTCAGTTACTGGTTTTTTTTTCCTGTACAGAATTGGATGAAGAACAGTTTGAGAATTACTGACAGCACTTTGCAAGACCAGGTGTGGGATATTTTCTCTGAAGCAACCAGAAATGTAAGTTAAGTTAGAGGTACAACGTCATACAACAGGAATGTAGGCAAAAATGCTGGAAGGAAAAGGTTTCAGACTCCCTTTGTAGATGTTAGCAGAAATATTGTCTCTCATTGTTACAAGGGATTATATTATAATGTAATATTCCTAGACTAAATTGCTAATTTGTGGAACATACTGTTGCTGAAGTAGTTGTGCATACCGGGCAGGTTGTGATGAAAAACTTGGACACAGTGACATGTTGCACGAAGGCTAATTTAACTTTATTCTATGCTATTAGTACATAAGGAAAGGGAAAACCACCACCTGTATCTTTGGTTCCAATCTTTTACCGCACACTAAGAAGGAATAAAAACCCCCCTCTTTTCAGAACAATAAAGGCCTCAAATTAATGTGTATTGGAGTGGGAAATTAATAGCACCTAGTTTACCTATTTTATTAGTGGAGAGCGATGACATCTTCCAATTTGTAGTGCAAATTCCTCCCGCTGACCTTTTTTCTCAGCACCTAATTCTTTGCTGTCTCAGTGCTAGTTTAGCATGTTTTGGTAGGGTGTAGTTTTGATTGTTTGTTTACATCAATTATTGCTACTAGAAAGGTATTACAGAAGCTTTCTTCTCTGTTGATGTGAAGATTGCTCTGCCCCTCCCCCCGATTCTCTTGAGGAAGAGTGCAGGCATAGCTTTGACATTAATCCCTTGTTGATCATGCTTCATGTTCCTGATTTGATGATTCCAGTTAAATCTATTTGTAGTTTTTCCAAAGAATCGAAATATAAGAGCCAGGAAGGAAATAAATACTTCTTTTTTAAGGATATGAACATAACATAAACTCTGGGCACTGAATTTCAAGTACATTGTCTTGCTAGAACATTAATTCTGAGTCGATACAACTTCACTAAAGCCATAAGCAGTTCCCTCTTGATTTAAACCGATTTAAAAAAAATACTGAATCTGAACAATTATTTTATTTAAACACAAGTAAACAATTTAAATTTTCCTTAGAGTATAGCATTAAAGTAAAATATATAACACAACTTTCTCACTCAGATCATTTCAACACACTTTTAAGAGTTCTTAAAAACATCTCAAGATATTCTTTGTAGTACGTGCTTTGAAGTGTATGTACTCAAAGGAAGTTCTTAAGTGGAATGCAAATTGAATTGAAATCACTCTTCACAAAAACCTGTTGGTATTAAGTTGCTTGTATAAACATGTATTCTCTTTCTAAATAGCCACATTAACATTTCAGTAATTGTATTTCAATTGTAATTATTAAAATCAAAGTTTAATTTAGATATAAAAATGTTCATTAATATATTAATTCTTCTACAAGAAAATTATTATAAGCCCAGGAACATTAAAAGAAAACCAAATATGTTAAGGGAGAAAACAACTAAAACAACCAGCACTGCCTTTGTTGACATCATGCATCCCAGACATATCCCAAGTCAGGGACTGGATGGCAAAGCTAAGATTATTACTCAAGGTCCGGATATTTGGGAATAGGTTCTATATCTTGCTGTAATATGCTGTATTTTTGTCTGCGTAAATCAAAGAGTTGTCTCTCCCTTAATTACATTTAGCAAATATGTTAAAAAAAGACGTAGACAATTATTTCAAACAGAAATTATATATGTTGTAAGATAACATTTCTTCTGTGATGTTAAGGTAATTAGCATTTAGGCTGTTAAGTTAAAAGAAGAATCAGCCACGCTAATTAGTGCTATTTCTCAGGTAACTGGTGTCACCATGTGTAAGCAATTTAATTGAATTCAGGATATTAGTGCTCTTCATGAATGATGTAGTAGAGAAAAGTTGCAATGTCGAAAAAGGCATGTAAAAATTGTAATAATCTGTCTTTCGACAAAAGATTTCAAGTGAAAGAGAACAAGACAAACCACAACAGAAGGAAGAGGGGCAGTCTGCAGAAACTGGGGAAAAAACAACAGGAGAAGAAAATGGAATTACAGATGATAAAATTGAGAGGAAAAAGAATAAGAGAGAACGAAAAGAAGAGAGACAAAAGAACAAAAAGAAGGAGAAAAAAGACTTGAAATTAGAAAACCAGTCAGAAGTAAAAAAGAGTAAAAAGTCAAAAAAAGGGAAGGAGAGCTTGGAAAATGAATTTGAAATAAATGGAAATGGCCATCAGAATGAAGTAGAGGAGGAAACGAATGTAAAGAAACGCAAACATAAACATGCAGAAGGTATCCATCCTACTTATATTCTTGTTTGTTTTCAGGATGCATTTTCTCAGTGCCTTAAAGCTCAATAATCTGCTTTAGAATTTTTTTAGTAGTAAGTTACATATACAGATTAGATTATTTTTTAACACTGTGGTTGCACAGTCCTTTTATAAAATCTGAACTTCTTAGCAAATATAAACTCGTGTTACAAGAACAGAAACTTTTAAGTCACGTCAGAACTTCTCTTCTAGTTTTATAATTTTTTGTGTATGTTTATCCAATTCCATCTCTAGAGGAACCTCATATCACAACAAAGAGAATGAAAACTGAAGACATTTCAGAAGACATGGAAACAGAAAACACCAATGGCAATGAAGAAAATGTGGGAACAGATAAAGGTATTCTTAAAGCGGGGGAGGTTAGATAGTTACAAAACTATTCTGCAGAAGACCTAATGCCAAATATAAAACGGTGCTTTTGCAGCAAGCCATGAAATAAATTGTGCCTCGGTATACACATACATATGTGTATTCAGTATATATACCAGTTCCAGAGTAAGTAGCCTGGGCTACACTTAACACCTGATGCTGAATTACTTCTCTCATTTGTTGCTGCTGCTGTGCTGGCAACCTTTGGCTACATTCACTTTCACTGGGCAGTGAGGAATTTGGCACGTTTGTTTCACCACAGCAGGTCTCTTCCCTGCTGCCATGTGCATTAGCCAACACAGAGGAGAAAGGGTAACAGCTCTCTTACATATCTTTGTATCTCTCATATCCCCATTTTTGCTCAGTGAACCATAAACTGGACTTCAGCTGTGTTTGACCTCAGTTATGCTTAGATAAACCTACTTATGCCTATCATCCAGCACACTATTACTGTTGGGGAATGTCTGTACTTGAACATACAGATTGTTTATTTGGAAACTACCAATTAATGACCTCTGAAGTGGGTACTGTGTGAAATTCACTACCTGTGCTGTACGGGTGAGGAGACAGGATCTTCCCAACGATTCCTGTATTATGTAAGAGTTGCTGCTTAAAGCTGAAGCACAGAAGTTAAGTGAAAGCAATCCTGACCCTAGTTGTTCAAGTAGTATGTTGGTTCTTCATGTCTATCCTATTACAGTCTTCAGAAACAGCCTACCTGACTTTATGCTTAAAGACACCCTGTTGTTGTAGGGTCAGTAAGATAACAACTCTTGTGGTAGCTGAACCAGTTCCAAAATTAAGAGATTGAAGGCTGGTTCCTGCTAGAGAAGAAGAGCTGGAAATACCTAATTTTACTAATGATGTTGTACACCTAATTGTTTTCTAGGTAAATTCAACTGGAAGGGAACCATCAAAGCTGTTCTGAAACAGGCTCCAGACAATGAAATTTCAATTAAAAAACTAAGAAAAAAGGTACTGTACAGCATGGGTTTTTTTAATCTCCTTTGGTCTTGTGAATTTCTTTCTGTAATGCTTAAGTTCATAAAATCCTGCCCCACATAAGTAAAAAACTTTGATGTTATTTAACAGAATATCAACTGACAGAATGTCAACTGAAGGACTAGTTCTTTATTGCTTACTGGAGTACAGAAGACATTCAGTGCTAATTCTGTAAAGGAATAATGGCATAATAGATACCATGCTACTTTGCATACAGTAACATTAATGTATTATTGCTTAAAGTGGAATCATCTTTACTAACTCAAAACTGTTCCTCTGTCTTTGTGCAGGTTATAGCTCAGTATTACGCAGTAGCTGGTGAACATCACAAATCAGAAGAGGATATTCTAGTCCTATTTAATAAGAAAGTGAATAACAATCCCAAATTTAAAGTTTTAAAGGACAAAGTTAAACTCCTGAAATAAGAGTTTGCATACTCTTCATAACCTTTGCATTTTAATCTTGCAGACTGAGGTAAATTCTTCTGTCAGCTGTACAAATATCATACATTGGTCTCAATTTAAATTGTGTACGTGAGAGCAGAATTTAACTTTTAAGACTGGATTCCACCTCTTTTTCTAGATTTATCACAGAACATTTTCAGATATTTTATTTTTTGATTTTATGGAAAATGTATATTTTTTGGTACAAGTTTTAAGAGGCATTGAAAATAATTGCTGCCTGTTGTATTAAAATTCTTCCAGTAATGGATATAATTTATAGGCATGAATGTTTATCAGGACCTGGGTTGTGTGGCTTTTTGCAGAAACTATTGTAAGAGCAAATAGGATTTTCATATTCAAAACCCCACCACAGAATAAATGTTTTGTTGTGCTAAAATTAAAAATGGTATGACTTATATCCCCTTTATGCACTGTACCTATATATGCAGGCTTTAATAACCTGTTAATTCTGTGTTGTAAGATGCATAATTAAAGTGTCTGTCAAGTTTGTGTATGTAATATTGCACATTCAGTGAAAATCTAAAGACTGAGTGATCTGTATATGCATAGCTACTGAATGTTTTAATTAGTAATGCAACTGACTTCAATATAAGTGGTCACATGGACTAAAAATTGACTGATGAAATAAATTACTTTAAAACACCACCTTAAATATAATAAATCTTGCCACTTTATGATTGTATAATAAATACACAAATTACACAAAATTTGAAGAGGCTGTTACATTGCAGTCACCGAAACAATTTAGGCAGGCCAGAAATCTTACATGTCTGTAAGAGACAGAGTTGCCTGGGGAAAGTTACTTGAAGTTTACAGAGTTTTAATCAAATGCAAAATAATTCCAGATAGGGAGTTTCCTACCATGAAGTAATCTGTTAAAAACAGTGGTAGAAAGCCGGTGAAAATTTCTTGCAGTAGGTGGTATGGGGTTTTGGAAAATTGCATAGTGATTTCAAGCAGATACACTTCTATAAAACTCCATAATGCAAATGTCTGAATTTATAGAACTATTGAATATATTAAAAGTACAAATATGAAAAAAATTAACTGTCTGATACACTGGGTCCAGTTTTTCTGAGTACATACGTGTCTTTTTTATTATAAAAGTTGCAATAAAAATACCTAATAAATTTAAGATCTCTTCAATAAGTGTTTGTTGTTAATTCATGAAAATGGCTTTGAAGATAAATAGAATAAAATTTATTTACAGACATGGAGAAACTTCGAGAAGTGGTTTGAACACATTTCAGAAGCTTAGACGTCTTCTTTTTTGTTTTTAATTTAGGAAAGGACATGTAAAAGAATAAGTCCTTGTCAGTGAAATTGAAATTAATACAGTGCTGTTAATCTTTTCATTCACTGTATTTATTTTACAACAAATATTGTTACATTAAGATCCTAAATAGTATTGTTACAGTAATTGTTACAAGTTTTCATTTTTTTTGTTTAGAATTAATTCCAAATTATGCCATTCTCTCATACTTTTCATCTTCCATTGTTGTCGACCATAGCAACGTTTGCTGAGTTTTTGCTGATGATACCCTGAGTTCCTGTGATGACAGCAGCACTTAGGGGTGCAGTCAGGAGCTGCTGCAGTTGTGGCAGCTAATTTTGTGCCACGCCTCCATCCTTTCTCCCCACCTTCAGACTAGGACCTAATCTCTCTTTCCGTCCTACACTTCAAAACACCAGCCCCATGTCCCCAACCCAGGATTGTCTTCCTGCTCTCTGCCTCCGCTGCCTTGTTGTGGGAGTGCGTCTCAGTGCAGCTCAGGTCAGTTCCTGAACAGGGCAGCAGAAGCGCTCTCTGCCCAGGGAGCTGTGGAGTAGCACTGCTGGCCATGCCGGTGTTGGCAACTTGCATTACCCCCATGTGCTTTCAGTAAAGGCCTTCTATTTTCTTGACATGGTCATGAACTCATCAGCTGCATCTTTTTTCCCTTTTCAAACTGGTAAGGGCAGTTTGGATTGTTTATGCTATGCATTTAAAAATAAATATTCACAGCAAATTCTTACTTTGGAGCGTTGCAAGTTATCTTTTACAGCTTGGGAGAATGACAGTTTCTGCTCGTGAAAAGCATCATCATTTTCTAATCCACAAACAAAAAGCTGATCTTGGAAACAAGAGTCTAAAAGAATCTCTGAAGCTGTACAATGGTTCTTTTTATTCAGTCTAACAGATAACCAGATACTTACTTGGTTCCTGTCATTGCAGAGTGTCTGGTGCTCAGGGTTTGCTTCAGTGATCACTGAATGAAGGGAAGCAGTAGACTGAATGTTCAGAAACACCACGTATCAGTTTAAAGCTGAAAATAAGGTATACTGTATCAAATCAACAGTACACAGATAAGCTATCTGAGTAGGATTTGACCTGGCATTTTTTTCCTGCATTAACTTGTGATTCTTAATGGTTCGAATGCCTGACTTCCCCTGTGCATTGCCATGGTTGTGCTAGTAGTGCCTCTGTGGGGTAGTAAACGTGGCTTTTGCATCTTCTCCTCTCTGCGTAAAGGGCAAAGCAGCACCAGCTGCCATTCATTTTTTCCCTAATGATTTAGTAGGCATGGATCAAATTAATGCCTCTTCATTGATGGTCACTGGTGGCAGTCTATTGAGAATAAGTCCTGTTACAATTACAGTAGTATTACCTTCTTCTAGGCTGTTGGCAGAAAGAAGTGGTGGGGGGAGCAGTATGCTTTGCAGGTCTATTTTTCTTTCTGAATGTTCAGGGAAGTACTGTAGTATGGTAGATGAGCCTATGCCTCTAATTACTGATTACTTCAAGTGCTATTGAAGTCCATGCACTGTCGCATCACTGACATGCAGCTCTCCAGTAAAGAAAAAATGACCTCTGTGTTTTTTCATTAGAAAATTAATAGATTCCTCAGAGGACTGAAATTGGCTTTTCCACTTACAATAGATTTGAGCTTTAATTTACTGCTTGCAACTAGTGATGTCTTGATCAGATTGAAGTTACCCTGTTCTTTAACACTACCAATTTAGTGGTAATCATATCAGAGGTAGGCATAATCCCTTGCAGACCATTCAGAATATTTCATGAAGACAGAAAAACAGTAAAACCTATCTAATTTCTGTTCAGTCATTAATCAGCATATTTACTGCTATTTTTTTTTAAACCCATGGATCTGTTACAATGAAGTTATGTACCTTGGATGCTCTTTTAAGTAGAGGGGGGAGGATGTACAACCTTAAGATTTACCAAATGCAAAAGGGCAACAGTATCAATTTACCTGCTTGCATTCAGAGAGCATGTAATGTTTAAGAAGAATTATTCCAGACAGTATAAGAGAACAGCAAGGCACAACCCACAGTGGTAAAGTGGAAACTTGGCGAGCACTTGCTTGCAGTTTAATAAATATGATCCCAACTTCTAGGTCAGATGATTAATTTGACTGAACAGCTCTTAAGTCCTCATCTGAGTGACTTTGGGGTCTGTCACCTTCAAGAACAAATGATGGGACTGACATCCATCCGTGCATGCATGTATTTGAAGAGGAAGACCTAGCTCACAGTAATTGCAATGGTTCTGGGTGTTGTGCATATGCTGATCGCATGACTGCCACCCCTCCCTTTTGCTGTCTTTGACCATCTCAATCAACTACTGCAAGCCGTTGCCATTGGTGCCAAGTCACCAGAAATTTAGCTGACATGATCCACAACTGACGGTTTAAATACATTTGACAACAGGCACGTGATGAACCAGAAAGTTTGTCATCTTTGATCTAGGTTCTCAGCAAAGTCAACTAATTAGCATTATGCATGGACAGGAAAGTTGTGGGTGCATTTATCAAGCACACTACTGACCTCCTGTACAAAAATATATCTAAAGTACAGAATATTTAAAAGAATGTCATGACAGTACTAAGTAGCCCTTTATTTTAACATTTTTTCTGACAGAACAGCTGTGGTACTGGATGTTCTTTTAACAGCATGCCAGTGTACTGGGTTTGTGTTGCCATATACTGAACCATTGAGTTCATTTCTTGTAGCATTTGTTCATGAAGCCATCAAAACCACATCTGAGTAATTAGTTCAGTTATATACATGGGGAGGTTCAGCAAAATCTAGCACACATTGCAGTCATACAATTAAAAAACGCCACAAACCCAACCGCAAACCAGAGACCACTGAGCAGACCCTCAGAATCGAAATTGCTGGCTTGCTACGTTTCCACTTTTTATTCTGATCTTTCCAATTCTAACAGATCCTATCTTTTGGTACATGAACTTGCTATGCAGTTCAGATAATATTAGTATTATGCAGGTCATTAAAATAAGACTTAAGCATTAAGTGTTTGAACATCAAGCAAACAGGAAAAAACCCTGAAGACCAGCAGCACCTCTTCAAGTTCTTTAGATGAGGTATTTTTAGAGCACCGTCACCTTTCCAACTTATTTTTTTCTGTTCTTTCAGGACAAAGGGGCATTGCTTAATGTTGATTCTGCAGTGTGGCAGAATCATGCGGCTGATGGACATGCACCTTTTGTTGTGTTTTTCTCATTTGCAATCAACCAACAGTAATATTCAGAAAGGAACTTCACTATCTTGCAGCTGCCACTCTAGATTCTGAGGAAAAGAGAGAGCACCCTTTCAAACTTTTGCAGAGGCAGAAAAGCTACTGTAAAATCACATAACTTTAAAAAAAGACGATAAGGTAGCACAAGTGTCAATTCTATTTTTGTGCATTTCCTAGTTTAGTTGCATGAATTTATACCGTTAAAGCTAGTATTTTAATACAGTTTGTACAGATAGATCTCAATAAATGAGAATGTAAATAGAGTTCTGATTTTACTAGCAAGAGCTGGATATTTAAGTGTTATAGCATGAAAAAAACTCATAATATTAAATATTTACTTTGTAACTACATATTTTATACTTGTTCTGTTTCAAATTGAGATGTGAAAACAGATAAAAGTAATGTTAACAATTTACAGTTTTCCAGTATTCGCTTAGTACTGTAACCACGAAAATTTCTTTGTTGTAACATGGGTCAGGGTACTGAAAAATCAGTGCAAGAGAATGCTTGTATAAAGTTTCACTTAGCATTTAATACAAATTGACAAAACCATGCAGAATTTTTTTTCATTTTCTTTTCCACAAATTGTATGTTTAGCAGTCATTGTTAATGTCAACAGTCACAATAAATTGATGAGAAACCATCACATAATAGTAACATAGCATTACAAAATGTTTCAGAATATGTTTTTTTTGTTGATTTTCTAAACAGCATAACGTATCTCCATAATTAAATATGCCTTATTGCTAAGATTTTCCTTTTTAAAATAGTGTCTTGGAAATTGAGTGTCTTGGTGGGAGGGGAAGGGGGAGAGGAAGAAAAGTATTGTAAAGTAGAAAATTGTTTAAAGCTAGTGGCTTTCTTGATAAGTATAGCATAAGCATTTAAGCAGGGAGTTTAACCACTGAAAGAAAAAAGCTTCAAAGGACAGCTACTTATTTGTTATGCTCAGCTCTCCACTGTACTGGTGCATTAGAGTAGTTAATTCTTCTTTCTCCCAATGAAAACCGATCCTCCCACCTGGTGCTATAACCCGATTGCATCAGTACAATGTAGTCAGACCCCAACATGAGTAGTGGCTTACAGCTGATGACCACAGGATACAGACACCCAATACGTGATTTCATTCAGAAACTTTTAAAGCTGTACATTCACCCTTATTAAGGAAATAAGAGAGCAAATATTAAACTTGTTGTGCGAGATAAGCAAAAAAAGGCATATTGTTCTGTACATCGAGCTGTATTCACAGGTTACAAGATATCTCAGTCAATATATTCAACATTTATCCCTTTCTTCTCCCAATTTAGCTTTTAAGAAAAAACAAGAATAAGTCCTCTAAGGTTCTTTTCTGCTCTGTCAGCCCAGAAAAGCAGCATATCATGTTTCCCATTAGTACTTTTACAAGAAGTGTTATTTCATATTGAATTCTAAATTTCACTTGGACTACAGGAAGTTTAGTTGTAGTAGTAACTTGTAGTAGTAGTTGTAGTAGTAGTTGTAGTTTAGTTTTAGTAGTAACTTTTCTTTGCACTTGTTAAGATACAATTCCTTTCGCACCTGTATCCTCATGCTTTTACGTTTTCACAGGGTAAGGGCTGAAAAACCTTCAAGCTTTTTGCTTAGATTGGGCTTATTTTCTGCAAGACTACAGATCACAGAGCTTAGTCCTTTCTCAAACATATCTTCATCTTATTTTTTATTTATCCTTCCTTTTTAAATTTATTCTGGAAGACAGAATTGTCCAGTCTTCAAACAGAGACTGTGTGTTTTGCCCTTCTCATTAGATCTCTTGTATAGAAACTGCCCTTACTACTCAACTCCGTATCAGAGTTACAGCAGAAGTAAAATAACTGACTTCCTACAGAAGTAGTTTTGTAGTTCCTGGAACGACTTGAAAGTAACAGAAAAACAGAAATTGTGTCTCTGTATGCCTACCCATTAAACTACTATTCTCAAACTTTTAGGTGGAATGCATTACTACTAAATTAGTATCAAAATCCTAACTGAGGCCTAATTAGAGTCAAGCTCAACTCTCACGTATATTGGTTTTATTAGAAAAAAGGTGCTTTTAAACATACTGAGATCTTTCTCTCAGGCAGCATGAAATCCATCGGAAAGTATTCAGGTCACTACATCTCATTTAAGCGACAAATGGAATGAAAAATAACACCAGAATTCCTCCTGCATTGCAGATAGCTCAAAACACGTGATTTTTTACTCCTTCGTTCTGTTCTTTGCAGTAGCCATATAATGAACTTTCGTGATCCAGCCATTAATGTATAAATACAAAGCGTGAAGTGCACTTTTATATGTTTGATTTTCTGCCTTTCTGATGGCCTTTGATTCTTCACGATGAGAAGGAATTCAAGGAGGAATACACAGATATGGACACTGTATAGTATCCATGCGTGACAAAAGTTAATGTTTTTCATGGGTGATACAGGACCAGAATTTTCTCCTAGACTTTTCTTTCTTACCATTAAAGCAAGTGCTTCACTTACTGAAGCCAATACTTTGTGCCTGCATTTCTGCCTTGCGCTTCTAAATCAATTGCCAGTATAAAAGCTTTTACTGAATTGTACAGACATCTCTTACGCTTAGAGCGCTTAAAAAAAAATCAGTAATTTTTTTTCCATCTAACCATTCTACCATTTACTATAAGACATTTTCTGGACTGTTTGTTCCTACAATTTCCTTGTCTTACACCATGAAATATGTTTCCTCTTCCCTTCTCGCTTCTACAATTCTGCCTCACCTACCTTTGAAAGTTCAACATTTTTGGTGAACTTTCAGAACTTAAGTGGTTTCAGAGGTTAGCATTGGATAAGTTTTCTATGAGAAGAAAAAATATGAACTCAGTCTCTGTTCTTAAAGACCTGTTCACATTACGCAGATTAGCCAAAACAGTAACAGGAATTATACAACCATCCTCCAGCTAAAATTTCAAATTGAGGTATTGCTGAATTTAGTTTTCATACCAGCAAGCATCTTTCTCTCTTCTCTCTCTGACAGTATAGCACTCTGTCAGTGTTCCCTCTAACTCTGTTGTCCAATTACAATACCAGATCAAAATATATGAAAAATTGACCCTAGAGGATACATAAGTGGTAATGGACTATGAAGGATGATGGTAAAGAAAACCTGCTTATAAACCTGAATGAAGTGTGTAAGAACTTTGTTTCATATTTATTTTTTTCAGGACTCCACAGAAAAATTATCCAGGCAAACAGCATGAGCCGAATTCCATGCTACACACATCAGTGAGATGTTCCTATGTTGAACACATTATGAAAATTATCTGTACTTTCCAATCTTGTAACAGTGAAGTCCGTGTGCCCAAGAAGCTTTGTCCCTGCTTCATTACAGCAGTCAAATCACAGGCAGTGGGGACACCAGACCATCTCCAAAACAATAGTTAATATGCTACCACAGCCTAAAAAAATGCTAACCTCAATCAATACAGAAATAAAGTGTCACACCTAAAGAGAGCAATACTCCCGTAGAGCAAACATTCGATGAATAATAAACTTGAACGCCCATTCCCACAATTGATACACAATCTTTCCTGTGTGAATTAGATCTGTGATCTTCATTATTAAAAACAAACAAAACAAAACAAAACTTTAGAATGTTCCTAAATGCCCTAAGTATGAAATTCTTGTCATACTGTTACAGATGCATGGTTGCACAGACTTTTTCCTCAGTGAGGAAACCAGTTTCAGTAATTCCCAAGTGTTCCCTTTCCCACCCTCCCATATCTGGCCATTTGTTTTTGCCTTTCCGCCACCCCCTGCATTTTTGCAGGCTTTTAAAACCAGATCAAATCCTCAAACTGAGAGGTACTATATACCACTACTGGGGATCGAGTAGTCAAGAACAATTATAGCTGGAGTATTGCTGCCAAGTGCTTTGTATCATTAAACTGTAGTCTTAGGAAAACATTTTGAGAGCCTTTGTACCCCCTAAGAAAGTACGCATAGTTAAGTGAAACTAAACTCAAGAAATGATTTAGGAGAGAGAGTAGGAAGATTTACTTAGCAACTTCTAGAAGTATGGTTTATCCAGATTTATTTTGCGGGTTTTGTTTACACGTTTGAAGATGCAAGCTGGAATGAACAGTCTTCTCGTTTTATATTCTTAAGGTCGATTATAGCAAAAGGCAAGAGTCAAACATTGAAGCTACCTAACATTTTTAATCAGGACAATTGAGGGTATTGAAATGGTCTTCCATCAAATAGATACTCCAGATTAAAGTAATGTTCTGGACCAGCTACTTTTTTGTAATTAGCAGACAACTTTCAAGGTGCAGAATAACATACCTAGATAAATCAGATGACATTATGGGGTGCGTTCTTTTTCTGTTCTCTTAGATGCCCTCTTCACCTTTTTAACTGCCTTTATCTTTTCTGCTTTCTTTTCCTTCATGAAGTTCAAATGCTTGCATGCTTATATATAGTGCATTCTTGGTATCAAACACACTATTATATGTATTGTTTCCTTCCTAAAAAGTCAATTCAGAGTTGCACTGTAATTCAATACTCGCATGAGAATTCAACTTGAGTTCAATAGTTTGTATATGTACAACATTCAGATTCAATTGAGTTTTAACCTTCAGTTGTTTTTCAGATCTGTATTAAGTTATTCATATCAAGTGCTTTCAAGTCCTTTGGTGTTTTTTTCCATTGTACTGAATTTAAAATAATTAAAGGGATGCTAGATGAAAGCAGAACTGTAGTACTGTTTGAAGGCTTTTTTCTTACCTGGATGACTGAGACAACACATTTACTTTTTCACTCAGTGTAAGAGAGGATATGCAATGCTCTACTCCAAGAACAATGTTCAGAAACGACTGAGAATCTCTACCCATCCCATCCTTTTACTCCTGATGGTAGAAGATAAGCAGCAGATTACTACTTACTTCATTATTCCTTAATTCATGAACAGAAAGCACAGAGTATACTGTACAATCATTCCTCAAATTGAAGAATATGCATACACTGTAGCCAACCTCCTTCAGCTGAAAGTGAACATAGGGAGAGAGGAGCCAGCTCTACTTAGATGAGAAATGAAGAAAATTCCAATCAGGTCTTTTGTGAACAGACAGCATTTGGGCTAATTTAGCTATTGACTTCTGTAATGCGGAAAAAGTTACGAATATTTGCTAGAATACTAGAAAACTAATTCGACTTTCTAAAAGTGAGAATCTAACTGAGAAGTCTAATTCCCAGTCAAGGAACATAAGCAGCTGCCTCTTGCATGTGTTGTTGAGAGTTATCTGAAAATGAACATAAAAACAACCAATCAGTAAATGGCAAATACTCAGTGAGCAACAAGAAAATGAATTTCAAAACATCCAACTAGATTGCAAAATTCATCTTTCATTTATAACTGCAAAACCTGAATATTTAAAAACATTCAAATAAGTTACAAAGCATTATTTTCTATTTAAAAGAACACAAAGGTGTCGAAGTCAGTTTCTGAAAATGTGTGAAGAATTCACAATATGCAAGAGACCAGGAATACATTTAACAAACTCTATCTTTTGTACATTTCCTTCACAGAATCTTCAAATTCACAATTCCTTTCACAGACTGTTAAGTAAATTTATCAGATCAAGCACCACATTTTAAAATACTTCCTCAAATTTCTGCAGGGATTCTTAAACTTTTACTTGCAAGAATTAATTATCCATAACAGGCCCGTTGTTTAGATGCTTTATTAATTAAGTTGTTCATTTTTTAACAGTCTCAGTTCAGCTCCTGATTGCTATCTACTCTTTAATGGATTAATAATTTCTGACTCAGAGAAGCTCTGTGAAAAGATCACAGAAAACATCTCAGCTCTACAAACACTGAACATGAGCAGTCCAGGTTAAGGTCAATAGTGAGTCAGGGAAGGGAAGCTCTTATTTCAGCTCTTTGCACAATACCTGCTCTGTAGGTAAACAGGAGTCTTCAGTTTAACAACACTAACAGATCTTAACCTTTTCAAGCATACATATTTATTTAATTGCTACATTTAAATCAAATATATTTCCTATGAACAGCTTTTGCAAAGAAAGTACATGAAGATTTCCTTTGTTTCTTATTTGAATCACTAGCATGAAAGTGAAGGCTGAGATAATCACTTCACTCAAAGGAAATAAAACAAAGAAACCACTATTTCATTGCTAAGAAAGCAGAGCTCAGAGGCTCCCATGAGCTGTTAACTTCAAAATATTCAACTGAACGAAATAAAAAATAATCACTGTAGTCACTAAGGACTATGATGTGGTTGGCCCTTATGTGAGACATGTTCTAAGGCTGGGAAAAACAGTATCTAGTCACTATGACACGGCTCACATGAAATTCAGATGTAAATGAAGGCCTGCTTTCTGCAGAAAAAATATTTTAAAAAATTGTTCCATTCTTGTATCTTTTAGGCTGAATTTACTCAAAACTCAATGCAAAGTAATAAAGAATAATCAGAACCCTTGTTTCCCTTGTCCTTAGAACCTCACTCATCTATAAAAGAGATGACAGGATATTCAGGAAAATGTAGTCATTTTTTCCTAATAAATTACTGTTAGCAGCCCCTTTGCTGAAAAGATAACATCTCCAGGTAGATTATACAACACAGTGTATCTACATATCAAGTTACATGACAAATGAAGAGCCAGGGCTATTTTTCTTCTAATTGTAGAATGCAGAGATTAAGTCAAATTCTCCATTATTCCAGCACCTAAAATTCAAACCAAATGTAAGAAAAAGTTGTGATAATTAAATACATTGAAAAAACTTAAGTCTTATGTATGTTTAAGGTTCATCATCACACTAGTTAAACTGATGTAAGTCTACTGAGTTAAACTCGCTATAACACTGTATGAATTAGGTTATATATGCAGAAGATCTATTATTTTATTAATACTTGTTCCAGATTTTTTCCACCCATTTCAAAGGGCATTTGATAAAGTCATTAGTTACCCAACAGGTTTAGAACTGCTTAAAAACAATGCAGGTCAGAGCAAGCCTAGCTTGTACCCTAATTAGCTTCTACCAGTTAGTTTCTACCCTTAGGATGGCCTGACATTTTTAAAGGTTTACTGATAAAACACATAATTATTTATCCACAGCCTACATTCCATTCTTTTTGCTTTTCCTGTTTTCTCAACATGAAACTACAGAGGAATTATCTGCAAAACCTTTAGTTTGATAAATGCCACACAATATGCAAAGAATGCACATCAAGCGAAAATTTTACATATTTCTCATACTCACTGTTTTCATGTGAAATACTCAGTTTGCCTTCTAAAAGGAAAAGTATAATCAGATAATTAAACATTTAGGTTTTGAACTGTATATACAGCTAGAAGGACTATAAATTTGATTTTGGTAAGTAAAACCCATATACTGAAATTAATTGGTTTTCTTCAAGCTACCTTGTAATAATCTGCGATTTTATTGAATATTTCCACATTTAGTTACACAGTAAAGAAAAGTTATCCATCACAGGTGCCATATCGGACAGGTACTTCCATTCTGTAGTCAGTGGGACTTTTGCCCTAGTAGGAACTTTATGCCACACATGATTTTGTCTAAGAAAGCTCAGGATTTGTATGTATCACATATATAATCTAATTAGCCTGATAAATCATTACTATCAGAAACAAATTTCAATTTAAAAAACCACGTTATTTATTCAATGAACACATCCCAAAAGATACAATACACGTATTCACAGCATTCTTGTAAAACAGGAAAAATTAGACCAGACCTGATCTAATCTGTCAATATAATTTATTAGTTTTGAGTTTGTCCATGTGAATAAACAATAAAGCAACACTAATCTAATAAATTCCAAGGTTTTGTTTGCAGAAACATGCTAGTGTGACTTCGTATCTAGTTATGCAGAATTCAGCTACAACTGAAACAAAGGCAATCTATTTTACCATCTCATTAGTTTAGCTTTTATCTAGTGTGTCTTGTAAATGTGATTATTGTTTTCAGTTGTGGGTTGCTCTCACAGTATTACAGTATTCCTACGGTTCTCGAAACCTCTCAGAGCTTTGTATTTGACTGCTGTTGTATCTAAACCACTGCTGTGTGTCACAAAAATTGAAATTTTCCAAACATCTGTCCTTGAAAGCATTTGGATTGCAAAATGTGATGAGCGGAGTATTTACACGCACCCGGGTTTTCCCTATTTTTCTTATCTTGACGAAACAGTCCTCACTCCGGCACCTGGATTGACATCACTACTATTTTCAATGGGTATCAGTGCGATTTATGATACTGTTGGGTTATATTACTGGGCCAGTAACAGGGCCATCACTTGCCACATGGCCCAGCGCCCTCCGCCCCGCTCCTGCCTCGGCACCCGGGCACCGCCGCGGGGACCAGCCGGTCAGACTTGCTTTCCGACCGACCAGGGGCTTGGCGAGGCTGTGACCACCTACAGCGGCTCCCAACCCTGTCGGGGACCGCCCCGGCGACCCTTCCACCTGCCAACTCCCTCTGCTCCCACACGAGGGGCCACCGCCCCTCACGCCAACGGCCGTAACGGCCGCCGCGCTGCCCGCCCCTGCCCTTGCGTCACTGCCGGAGCGGCCCAAGATGGAGGCCGGCGTCAGCAGCGGGGACCCGCTCCTGAGGCTCAGGCACCCTTTGCGGCGAGGGGCAGAGCCTCGCGACCCGCTGCTGCCGCAGCCGCCTTTCGGGGGCGGCGGGACGGCCGGTGGGTGGTGCCGGGGACGCGGAGACCCCGCCGGGAGGGGAGGGGAGCCGAGCCGAGCCGAGCCGAGCGGAGCCAGGCTCTGCGAGGCGGGCGGTGTGACAGAAACGCCCGGGTGGGGAGCGGTGACCAGCAGCGCCTACCCCGGGGCGGGAGCGGGGGAAGGGGACGGACCCTGCACACGGCAGGAGTGAGGGGGCTCCTCGGGTAGGCGGGCGCGTTGGCCTGCCGCTGGGATACTGCTCGCTTGCAGCCAGCGCATCTTCCCTCGGGTGTCTGGTCGTAACAGCGATTGGGTGTGAAAAGGGAGGCGTGAGTTGTGTAAAAGACTTGCAGCCATGGATTTCTTGATGGGGATGAAGTGCTTAAATCCTCTAGACCCAAGCTGTAGTAGATGAGGAAGAATCCAGGAGATAAGAAATAAACATGCCTGTGAACTCCAGTAGAGCTGTTAGTACACTCAGCTGGTAATAATGCATGTGGAGGAGCCATTATACATTACACTGCTGGAGCCACACAGCCCACCAGTAACTTCTAGTGATAAAGTTCAAAGTATGAAATATCAAAGGCACCTTTGACACCTTTTTTGACAGTGTGTGTAAGTATTGAGTGTGTTAGTTGGTTACTGCCATGCACAAAAATATGCTTTCTAATCTGCTCGCTCTTGTTGTCTTGCTTGGTGATGAGGGAAAAAAGAAAAGATACTTTTCTGCATAATGATAGTTTTAGTTTACCTGCTGAAGGTATGCAGTGTGAATCAAGCTAGCTCCTGAAACTGAAGTTGAAAATCTCTTGTGAAGTAACGGCACTTGAGTACAAGAAAATTACTTAGGCCTGAAATTGGTTTGCAAATATTAAAATGGACAAAAAAAGATACAAATAAATTAGTAATTGGAAATACCAACCTGGCTTTCTATATATTAGATTAATAAAAATGCTTTAATAGCATCAGGAGGTTTTTAATTAGTTAAATAACCCTTACAAAATCTAGTCAGCTGTTAATTTCCTAAAAGGGTACACAGACACAGTGTGTGCCGATTGTTACTGCTTTATCGTTTTATCAAAGGGTACCTTGCTTAGTCTGTTTTATTTCAGGAAATGTGCAGAGCTTTTTAGAATACTTCCTCTGTAATACAAAGTGTATTATACTGAGTATAATAATCTCCAAAGACAAATGAATTAGAAGGATAAAGCATCATGTTTTATGTAACTATAATCATACTCCATTTAATGACTGGCTTTAGTGCTATAATTGTGTTCTTATTTACAGAAGAGTCTACAGCTGTAGAGAAGAAGAGGAAGCCTCTTACCAGACTGAATATTCATTCTGCATTCTGGATTTTGGCATCAATTGCTGTGACATACTACTTTGATTTTTTTAAAACTGTTAAAGAAACTATTCAAGCAGATAGGTAAGGTACCTTTTCTTACAAAGAAAGATGTGTTTTCATCTTACAGCCGTACTCAGTTTGTTACCTCTGAACACTGTATTTTAAATCTTGGAGAAACAAGGTCTACAATAGGAATATAGAGAGCTGGGACTGTTCTGCCTGGAGAAGAGAAGGGTCAGAGGGATCTTACCAATGTATATAAAAACCTGGAGGGAGGGTGTAAAGAAGACGGAGCCAGGCTCTTTTCAGTGGTGGCTGGTGACAGGACTAGAGGCAATGGGCACTAACTGAAACACAGGAGGTTCCCTCTGAACATCAGGAAACACTTTTTCACTGTGAGGGTAACCGAGCACTGGTACAGGTTGCCCCAGGGAAGTCATGGAGTCTCCATCCTTGGAGATACTCAAAACCTGGGCACGGTCCCGGGCAACTGGCTCTAGGTGACCCTGCTTGAGCAGGGGGGTTGGACCAGATGACCACCTATGTCATTATTATTAAACTAATTTTTAATTAAATACAGTGCTTAAATTTTTGCTATAATTATTTTTTTTCTTTAGGCTCTACTGAGCCATCTGTGCACATGCAAAGTTTGTTCGAATAGCAGGATGTTTTAATACTGTACCTTCAAGTTTACACTTAACTACAAGAAATCAGTGCCTGTTGTTATTTTAATCAAAAAAGCTGAAATTACTCTTTAAACATCAAAATGAAGTTCATTTCTCTAGAAGTTCTCTAGACTTCTTTGAGTAGACCAGCGAAAGATTAGTGAAATAATTTTTATGAAATAATTTCTATTCTATTTCTTCTCTATTAAATTATTTTCAATGGGATTGATGGATGTTAAATATTTTTAGATAGCTTCACCTGGAAGTGCTTTTAAAACTCTGTCATTATTGTATCAATATGTGGAAGCTGAACAGGGCCTTGCTCTGTGCTGTGAGGTTCTCTGGAGCTGCTCTTCCAGGCTGGTCTGGATATACCCTACATCCAGTTGGCTGTGGATACAAACTAGTGACTCCGGGATTTGATCAAGGTTTTGGGTGGCCCCATCTGCTCCCTGCGGTAGCCTGTCTTACTGCATTGCTTATTTAGGCAGACTATGGCAACTGTTCTCTTAATGCAGATTTCTCAGCTGGTAGTATTGAGGTACCAGAATAGCATATGATATTTGCTGTACCATACCAGAGCAAATGTTACCCGAGTAGGAAGATCCTTGGTTACCCTTTGTAACTTAGTAATCAAACTATGGTAATAAGAATTCACTTTTAAAAATTTTTATTTGCTAACTACACATTCAGATAAGTACAAGATTTTATTAAAGTGCACCTTCCTCCCAAGTTGTTTCACATCTTACTCTTGGAAGTATGTCCTCAAAGAGGCTCGAAAGTGTGTCTTCCTAAATAATCACGTACCCTCTGTTTTCTTGATTCCGAGTTTGAAATCCTGGATTTCTCTGGTTTTCTTCAGCTGCTATAAAGAAAAATCTTCATGCTTCTTGTCTGTTAAATTTGAGAGTTCATAAACTTGAAACCTTATTAAAGCTTTCTGCAACTATTTGTTGCATAAAAACTAGTAGTCTAATTCATAGTGAGAAGCACAGTTGCAGTGGAGCCTATTCTATTTCATTACTGACAAAGTATTTTTGGTGTGGTAGTAGAGTAGATCACTGACAAGGTCTGTTGCATTGCATTTCCAAAATAGTTGAGGGAAAAATAAATACAGGAATGTTGCATTGCAAAATTAAACTCAAATCAGTTATGTGTATTAGACAGCTTTAGAAGGGCAAAAAGTGTTTTGTAAAAGTTATTTAAGAAAAAAAAACTACAGGAACTCTAGGCCAATCTGTATAATTAACAGGTATTGTCTGTTCTGTTTCTAGACTAGAATGAAGATTAATCTGCAAATTGCAATGTGACTGTGCTTAACATGCTTTAACGTGCTTTCCCCCCAGTTGGTGGTTTGCCTCTGGCAGTTGTTTATTGGCTGCATGTTTATCTGTTGCCTTTTACTGCATACTATATCTTGAGTGGTATTGTGGAATTGAGGACTACGATGCACAGTATCCAGCACTGATACCTATCACAACAGCTACCTTTATTGCAGCAGCAATTTGGTAAGTTCAAACACTGTGTACAAACTTCTGATAAACCTGTGCAAGTCTAACTGTGTTCATGGGCTCATTTTCTAAAAAGTATAATTTCTCTAATTCTACTAAGTGTGTTGGTGACAATACCAGTTCTACGTAGCATAATTTCTTCCACTTTCAACATTCATCCACAAAGCAGGAGTTGGAACTGTCAAAAGTGTATATTAAGTGTACTTGTACCAGATCTTTCCTGTCTTGAACATTTATGGGAAAACTGAAATCCTTAGCTTTGTTAGTGTAAATTGCTCACCTCTGACAACTGTTTGTGAGGTTTACAAATTAAGGCAAAGGTGTATTCTCTAGCTGAGAAAAAAAATTTGCCTGATCAGTTTCTGATACAGAGTTCTTCATTATCAAACAGTCTATAAATAGTGAACATATACTGAAATTTATACTTCTAACTATTGTTGTAAGAGCTTTAAGGGTTTATATCTTCTCGGAGAATGGTACTTTTAGTAAGAGCTACTTTATTTGGTCTCTGCATGAAAGCTGGTTCTCTCTTTAAGTTTAGATGTTGCATGTGAATAACGTCAGACAGTATTTGTTGCAATGCTGGGGAAAAAAGGAAGACAGAAGAAGATAAAGGTCCCCTATAGTTTAGAATTAGTCAAATCTATAAACCTTGTAATTCGGTTGTAAAATAAGTTGGTTTTCCCCTTTCTCTTCAGTTAACTCAGATCTGCTTGGCTGGAAGTACAAACTAAGGCTTTTCTCAGCTGCCGTGTATGCCCGTGGAAAAATCAAGAGTAATTAATTTTCAGGTGCTTCATATAGAGAGAGTCTGAAAGTAAAAGGTATCTTTACCCTTGATGGGACTGAGTGGACTTGCTCAGTGTAAAACCTGCAGCAGCTACTGAAGTTCTAGGATGAGTTGTCAGTAAATAAATAGTAAACTAAACTACCAATTTAATAAGTAGGTGCTGGGGTCTTTTTGTTTTGTTTTCTCTCAAGTTGTAAAGAAGTATTTTTCCAGGTTGAGTAATTTAAATCTCCTTTCCTCTTGTGCCATATTTTCTTTGTGTGGCTGGTATTACCGTAATATGAAAATTGCCCTTACCAGAAACTTCCTGCTTTTATTGCCAGTTTCAACATTGCCTTGTGGCCTGTCTGGTCGTTTATTACACCTTTGTTGCTCTTCATTCAGTTTATGGGTGTTGTGATGCTTGTGTCACTCCTGGGATAAGTCCTTCAGGTAAATAATTGAATTGTTTAAGCAATAAAAACATTTATCTTGTTGCGTGAACTGCTTTGTTAGACATTTAAGGATTGTAAGACCATTTAAGGATTCCTTCTCTGTTTTGTGTACACTTTCAGAATATTGACATTTTGTGGCATATAGAGTAACCAGAGAACATGCAAGTATCCTAAGAGGAAGAATATCCTTTTTTTCTTCTCTAAGATTCTGTTCTAGACAATGAAAAGAAGTGATTAGGGAGAATGGGTGATTTTGGGGTGTATAGGCCAAATACCTACAGTTTTTACCCAGTCTGGGAAAACTTAGCAAAGTTGCTTGACCTGATAGTAAAGGGGAGAAGCTATTAACATCCATATGCAACTGTTTTCTCCTTTTTTTTTTTTTTAAATTCAAAGTCTTTGTCTTATCTTTAAGTATGCTGTTTTCATTTTCTGTGATGAACAGTCCAGATGAACCTGCTATCTGGAAAACTGCCAGATACCAGAAGTTCTTTGTTCGTCCTAAAAACCTTTCAAAGGTAAAACCGGATATTTTGTTGACTTGAAGAATTCATTCTCAATAACTGCCATGTTGAAAAGGGGTTCTTGCATCTTTTGTTAGGATATACTATTCAAATGAATGCTGTGAAATTGAAAAAGCTTAAGGAAGACATCAAAGACTGCTCAGTAAATAGGGTAAGGGATGTCCCCTGTATCACAGGCATCTACATCATCCAGTGAAGTGACTCCTTCAGCAGGTCTTGTTTGCTGTACTTCTCAAGGGAATGTGGGGAAGCCTGTTTTGTTTTGCTTGCCATCACAAATCCTTTCCAGTGAGGAAGTCCCCTGGCATTTTTATGAGTGCAGCAAGAAGAACGAGACAGTGCTGGATTTTGAGTGTAGCCTCTTGTAGTGCCAGAGTTTCAGGCAAAAAATATTTAATGGCTGGGACAGTGAAACAGCTTTTGTTTGCATAAACAAACTGAAACTAGTGTTGCATTTTTCCCTATTTTCTAGATATCAAGAAACTTGATTTTTTTAAGGAGGTAATTAACTTAGGTCATACTCTGACAACACCTATAGACTTCTGAAAAATACAGTACTTCAGAACCTCTTTATTGTATAATGGAAGCTTCAGTCACACTGGTTAATGCAAACTTCTTCAAATCATGTTTGTTCATTCTGTCATTAGCTATGTTCTGTCTGAGCACTGGAAGGATGTGGGGAAAGGATGCATTTCAGTGTGTTAGAGCTGATCATACTAACAGACTAAACCAAACATTCTGCATTAATTTGTACTTAGAAAGTAAGAAGTACAAGTGAATTACAGATACCCTGAACAGCTGAACCTTATGAAAACATTCTGGTTTTCTATATGAACAGCCAAGTAAATTCTGTTATACAGAATGTATTAATTCTGTATTAGGCCAAATAATTATTGGCCTAATAATTAGGGCCAAATTATTACTTGGTGATGCAAAATCATTAACTAATCAATATCGAACTAGTACAAGATACAGCTTGTGCGGTATATACAACCTTACAGCATTTTTGTTAAAGTTGGATTTGTTTTTTTTCTTTTTCAGCTTCCTGTGAAGGACTTGAGTAACTGTTATCCTGAAAAGTGGATGTTACTTTTGTTACATTCCAGTACTTTTATTATTTCTAATACTGCTTGTTTGCTCTGACACTGTAATTCTTAGACTACCGGATTTATAAATCAAATGGACATAACCGTAGGTCAGCCAGTGGCTGGGAAAAAGCAACTGATTAGTGAATAATTGAAAGATAGATAGGCTTTACCTCTCTTAGTAACATAAAGCATTTCATCACTGCTTTGTAAAGCTTTTATTCGTATTTCAGTATTAAGCAGATAGGTACTAAGTCAGTTATATAGTCCTAAATCCTATTTGGGGACTCCAGAGGTGACCTAGTCCAACTCCCTGCTCAAAGCAGGTTGTTTGTTTTGAAAGTAATTGATACTTAATTCAAGTGTTGTGGGTTTTTAATACTATATTCTTTCAATTTGAACTGATGGCTAAAATATTGTTATCTGGAATCTGTCTTTGTACTTGTACAAAGTGAAATAAATAAATTCTACTTGTGCTGATATAGTTTGTCCATAGCTGTATCTTTTTTTCAAACACTGAAATTCAATACTGAACATGTCACAGATGACACAGGAGACATTTCTTGATCTATTAAATTTCTAATGTTATGTGTGTTACCATGTAGGAAATATTTTATTACCTAATCTCTTGCCTTCAGATCTACTAGTGTTTGAAAAAAAGATACAGATCAGGGTTAGGGCCTAGAAAGCTGGTTGACATTTACATCATTGTTAATTTGGCAGTGCCATCAGTGAAATAAATAAATTCTACTTGTGCCGATATAGTTTGTCCACAGCTGAAGATAGATGATCAAGCTGTGAATAACAATAATATGAACAATATTATTCAATAACAATAATATGGACAATATTAACACTAAGCAAGAAATTAAGAGCACAAAGTAAATTCTTTTGATGTATGCACTATTTTTCAGTATTCAGCATGTTATTGTTCTGTAAATTAATTTTTCATTCTCAGCAGTGCCTGTTAATGAAGTTACCATTTTTCTTCATCAGCAATAAAGAGGCTGATGTTAACTTAAATGCCATTAATCTTACTCAGTTGGGAAAATAAAATAACTTTGTCTGTCTGTTCACTTTGGCTGAGATACCTAAGTATCTGGAAACCTGTGCACCATTGAGTTGCTAGACCATTTTATATAGATCGTTGTGTTAAATACTTTCACACCGAGACCTTTTAGAAGATAGGAGAATGTAGAAGCTGGGTATTGAAACTTGTTAAAATTTACTCTATGGGACTGTTGCTTGAAGTCTGGACTGTTAGAGGAGACTCTGTTCTTCATTCCGACTTTAAAATTCTCATCGTTGCTGAATACACAATACATGAAATGTTTAGCAATTAAAAGGATTGACATTGTCTTAAGCTGCTGCTGTTTCATTAAAGAAGAAAGTTGCTGTCAGTGTGTAATACAAAGGATCAGTCAAACCAAAATAAAATACATTTGGCGCTACTGTTAAGTAGCTCGTAGAGCAAGTTTAAATGTAATATTTAAGTTTTCCAAAACCAGTTGTACTTTGCATCTTTAAAGGGCAAGTTGCTTCAGGTCTTCATCTTTTAACAAATTTTAACAATTTCATGTCTGCATACACAGGTACATGTGAGTAACTTTGTTTATTATATTTAAAATGCACTGTTGCTCAGGGATGGTAATTATCACTGTATTTTTATTTGTCAGCTATGTAAGTGCTCAAGGTGTTTTAAGTTGCCTTGTACTCTTGAATTAAAATTACTGTTTGCTACATGGTTTTTCAGATTTATTCTTCTGGACATCTTAATAAACTTTGTATGAAAGTGATCAATTATTTTTCAGTACTAATTGTTTAACAGTCTTGGAGACTGTCACCCCATTGTTTTGCCTAGAAAACAGATGTTCATGTAGATTTTAAATATTGTACTTGGCTTGGAGTATGTTTGTGTTTCATGACCACTCAGCTGGGTTTATTGAAGGTGTAATACTATTCTATATGCCTTCGGAGAGCTATTTGCCCTCTGACTACTTTGATGTCTTTTGAAAATCCCAGGTAGATATACTGACTGTTCAAAAGTCCCGCAGAGTCTTTCAGTAAGTTACCCAGTGCAATACTCATTCAGTTACATGCTCAAAAGGAAGTAGTGATGAATCTGGTAAGAATTTAAAGCAATGTTTGCTGTAATTAGCAACCTGACAAAATGCTGGTGCCACTTCCAGTTCTGTGAACTCCTTGCTTTTGTAATTTTCCTCACCACCAAATAAAGAACTTACGGCAAGAGATTAGAAAGTGTTATCTTAATAGTTTCCTGAAAACAGTTATCAGGCGGTCAAAATCCCTACCTCTACCAAAGCTTGAATGTATTAGCTGGCTACAGACCACCATAGGTATTTTCTGTTTCCATTTGCATTAATTTCACTTCAGTAGAATGTGTACCAGCACCAAAGAGCTTTTCTTCACAGATGACAAGGGATGGTTTGGAATAATGTTGAAATAATAGTCCAGACAGTGAAGATTATTTATCACAGTTATCCATAGCAGCTCTGTAAAATGAAAGCATCTTCCTTAGTTATTCTTTAAAGGTTATGTTACATAAAATAAAAGTAGGACTTGGCATTTCCATAAACTTCAGATAGCGATGGATGTAGCTCTGAGCTAGAGGTCGTTGAAACCTTAACTGTTTGACTAGTTACGCTTTTTATTTATACTGCTGTTATGGGCCAGATAGAAACATAGGGCTAGCTTTCAGTTAACTGCATTTTTCAAAAGGAAAATTTGTAGATGGCTTAAAATACCTGTTTCTTGAGAATAGGCCAAAAGAAATAAAGGACATGAGCTACTACTTCCTTATGCTCACCTAAATAGGGGATTGCACAGAATTCACTCTTTCCACCCTCCTGCCATTTTGTTCTCCTTCCCTGTTCTTTAAGAGGAATGTGAACCTCGGAAATTTACATACAAGTTCAGAAATGTCCTTTGGTACTTCAGGAAAAAATCCTCTTTACTCATTTCTGGCTTCAGAAGCGAGAAAGCTTAAAACCTCTAAGTTTTCCCAGTGGAAGTGGAGTAAAACAGATGCTGTCTTTTAATTTCTCCCATTTTGTTTTTTTAATGTAGCTGAATTAGTGGCTTAATTTCATGTGAGACATAGGTCACTCACTGTAAAAAAAAATGCTTTGGATATTCAATATGCTGCCAACAGATACAGGGTAAAAATGTAAGACCTGCCTGGCCAGAACAAGGACCAGTCTATCTTGGTATTTGGCCTCTAAGCTATGGCTAGGTACCTGAATACCTAGAATTAAGATAATTTGTATTGTATGCAAACAAAATACCATTTAAAATACGTAGTGTTTTACACTGTGCTAAATTCCTGTCAACCACTATAGACAACCAACTGGTGCTCCAACTCTTGAGGTTTGAATACATTAATATATTATGACCATAGGTCACAGTTACAACTAAGCAGTTTAAATAAAAAAGGTCAATGCTTAAAATGTGTATAAAAATTGGGAAAATGAAAAATAAGCGGACTAAACCCTGCAGAAGTCTTTGCTTCGTTTTGCTCAGTAGTTGCTACTCCAGCTAGCAATCACTGTAACACTATCTTGTCAAAATGGGACTTACTAAAAACATAAGGTAAATCGCTGCCTTTGAGAGGTCTAGAAAATTCCTGGGGTTACAGAGGGGTTATTTACTACCAATGGAAGTGCCAGTTGCCAAGAAGGTGGAGCGTCGGGTGCAGAGCACGAAGCCGTGGCGGGTGCTCCCATTCCCACCCGGTGCAAAGGGACCGCGCCACGGGCTGCTCGCTCCCTGGGCTGCCGGGCGGGCTCCTTGTCTGCACACCTCCCACACGCCGGCCCTTGACGGGCTGTTTTGCTCACCGCTCGCCATCTTTCCCGTCTCCCTGTCTAGAGAACAGGTTACACCGCGCGCGACCGTGTCACCACTGGCGGAGGCTCCGTGTCCCTCACCGCAACCAGCCGCGCAGGGCTCGCCTGCCCCTCCGCAAGGGACGTGACCGCCTCCCGGCTAACCTCCCGCCGAACAAATTTCCCCTTACCCCGAGCCCCGAGCCTAGCTGTTGGCTGAGCCTAAGGCGAGCCCCCTGCCCCGCGAAACCCCAGCGGCCTGTACACCCCGGCAGCCTCCCTTCCCCCCGGGCAGCCCGGGACTCCCCCCGCCCGGCGGGCAGCGGCTGCGGGGAGACACGGCGAGGGTCGGCGGCCCCGCTCCGCCCCCGACCGCCGATGGGGGACGGGCCAGCCGGCGGCGTCGGGGCTCCCCGGGGAAAGCGGGGCCGCCTGCTTGCAGCACCTGGCGGGCGGCGTGGGAGATGGAGAAAGCCGCCGGTTGCCCCTCCGTGGGCGGCAGCTACCCGCAGAAAAACGCCGAGATCCTCAGCAGCCAGTACGGCATCAACCTCTTCCTGGCCGGGCTGCTGCTCACCTTCGCCTGGGCTGTGCATGCCGTGGGCATCAGCAAGAGCCACCTGCTTTCCTACCTCATCACACTGATGCTCATCCAGCTGCTGTGGATGCTGTGGTACCTCTGCAGGAGCTGCATGCAGAGGAGGCTGATCCGGGACAAGGACACGCACGCCGGGGCCCGCTGGCTGAAGTGTAAGTACTGGCCGGCGGTGCACAGGGTGGTACCACGCACGGGACGTCTGTGCCATCACCCGTCTCTGCTGCCACTTTGTTACCCTCTCCATCCCTACCAGGAGGCATCCTGCTATTCGTGAACTTAATGCACATGCAGTGCACTCTAAAGTAAATATATGCATAAGCTGAATATACTAGAGATTGTATGGGAAAGCTGTTTGCTGAACATCCTCACTTTCCAGCCTACCATTTACAGTGCTGAAAGCTCCGGTGCCTTTTTTCCCTTACCAGGCTGGTTTGGTGGCAGTTGAAAAATAAAATATAGCTAATGGAAGAGGCAGTTATGTTGGTGACATGCAACTCTCTTGGAGGAACTATCGCCTTTTCCAGGCAGTATAATGCAACTTACTTTAAGCTAGTACCAGTCAGAAAGGTCCTCAAGTGCTCTCTATACCGATGTATATCAGAGATTCCCATTTATATGTGTACCATGACGCCTTAGAAACATCTGGAGTTAGACAGAAGAGGACAAAATCCCTGGCCAGATCAGTTTGTAGATTAGTACGTAAAACATCTAAGCAAGGAAGCTAAAGCTAGCATTAGCTCATAGGAAAAGTATACAAGTTTCCAAGGGCAGTGGTGGGATGTAATGGCCCTTATTCGCAGAGTCAGGTGTGTGCTGGAGTAAGGATATAAAGGTTTATTGAGAGAGGGTGGTTGGGGAGCACATCACAGGGTCATAGCGACAGGAAGGCTGTGTTTCTGGGTCCCAAGAAAAAGAAACAACCCACATCAGCACTGTGTAGAGTAACAGGCAAGCCTAGTTTTACCGACCTCTTTTCCAGTCTTGGCACTGTAAATGATAGGTTGGGAAGCAAGTATGTGAAGTGGAGTGCTATAAGACAGCTTTTCCATAAAATATTTCTGTCCTGCTAGCAATGAGACAACAGTTGTTTATTACAGCAGCAGCTAATGAAATATCTAAACGAAAATCCCAAGAACGTCTAAAACCTGATTATTTTGAAAAGTAAGGTTGTGTTGTGGAAGTGTAGTTTGTTCTCAGTCTCAGTGCTTGACTGTCTTTTATTTTTCTTTGCAACTGTTAACAATTGTGCTGTATGAATTACTGAGGGAAAATCTTTTTTTAATGTCTAACATTTTACAGCCATGGTCTGTAGACTCTTTCCTGAAATGTATGGAGTTCATGTACCAACTGTTGAATTGTTCCCCTTGATTATTCACTGTTTTCCAAACCAATATTCAGCTCTCAGGCATTTTTCATTTGTTAGCTTATGTGGCTTACAACCTCTTGCAATTCATTAACACAAGGCTTAATTTGATCCTATTTTGGACCAAGCTATGCTTTTGTTACTCAGAGGGTAGCTTTCCTCTCCTAAGTATGGAATAAATACTGCTTAACATGGGTAAGTACAGCAGGACCCCCTGCCTTTTTTCTTTTGGCACAGCGTTCACAGCATTTCATTTGTCCTACAGGATATAAGGAGTCACAGAAACTTAGAAATACGATACTGGAATGAACTACTAGGTTACCTTATCCATTTCTTTTACCAGCACAGGATGGCTCTTTGTACTAGCTTCTCAAGTGGTGCGGCTTCCACCGCTTCTCTTGGATGTCTAGGCTGCAATTCAACAAATTCGCCCTTGGGGAAAGTCCTACACTTTCCTATTCTTAGGAGTTTCTTGTAGTTACAACAAGCCTCTACAAGTCCTTTATCCTCTGTTGGTAAAAGAAAACTTATTTGAGCTAAGGAAAAACCCAAGTGTCAATTCCTCTGCCAAGATCCCCCTTGCCCTCCTCTGCATCAATGGTTTTGTCATAGAAATCTTTCATCTGAAAGACTAAAAGTCCAAAAAGAAGGAGGGGGGAGGACAAATTTTCATCAAGTCTTTCCACAGAAAGCTCTGCAATTTTTGACTAGCTCTACCAGCTGCTTTTGAAGAATATCTCCTTGCTCTCATCGTTAGAGAAAATGTCCATGTACTAACCAGTATAAAATGAGTATAGTTTCATGATTCCCTTCAAACTGTGAATATCATTTTCGTAAAAGTGGTGGTAACTGGCTACTTGGAGCATTTTGCTGACAAATGTTGAAAAAGAATGACTTAACAAAAAGCTCCTAGAACTGAGTCCTTGCACATGGTTAACAACACTAGAAGGACAAATAGTTTACAAGAATTGCTCACAGAAAAGTTTCCTTGAGCATTTTTGCAACTGTGTGAACCCTAGAGCACAGTTGTCTCCCCACTTGTGTGGTAGACCAAGAACCGCTCTTACAGTCTGAATGTGGGAAAAGCTTCAGGGAGAGCTTTGTCTTGAATAAGGTACAGTTATCCTGACCCAAATAATCACAGGGAAGTTTAGGAAGTCCTTTCCTTGACTTATTCCAAATGTTATTCCCCTGAGTACACTCTTCTGTTAGGGAAAGGTCTCTGACCATTATTTGGAAGTTCGGCCAAGTGAGACAGAGAACTCAAAAGAAAATCAATTGGCTTCACAAATGGCTTTATTTTATCACGTTCTCCAGCAGCACAGCTTCTGTTTAAAGCATAGACAGCTAGTCAACTTACAAAGCTCTTGGCAGACTTCAACTTGTATATTTTTCTTGCTTGCATTAAATTGTCTATTATTTAAAACCAAATAATATTTCAAGTCCAGAGTGGCATTTTCACAACTGTATCATTATGGCTTTCTTCTTCTTGATGGTTAATAGAAAGAATTAAGCCAGCACTTAGCAATACTGAAAATCCTATTCTTGATTTCCTAAGATATGCAGGTTTCAATGACCATTTGAAAAAATCCCCATTTTTTTTTAATAATTCAATGCTCAATAGCAATCATTGCATATTTCTTTAACTTTCAAATAGAAATAGCAAAATAGTAGAATGATATTCACCATTTATAATTACTGATACATATCTAGTATTTAGTATTAGTATATAATACTGAAATTTCCTTCAGGAAAAGTTAACATGGAAACCATTAGCATACCATATGTATGGTCATTATAGTTGTGCTTTGATTTTTGCCTAAGCAAATTAGTACAGTCATTCTCTCTTGAAGCCCCTTAAGTGTGCATGTTGGACACTTTACATATGCTTACAGTGTGGTCACCTGAGTGATTGCCAGAAACATCTAGATTACCATTTGAATAAGTGAAATAATTGAACATTAAAAGAAATGAGCCATATAAAATCTTCTAATCCCTGGAGGACAATGGCAAAACTATTGATTCTAGTGGGACCAGATTGAAGCCCACCAAATCTCTGATGAAGGTAAAGGAAACATGAAGAGAGATACTAAGGCATAAACCAAAATGCTCAATGTGAAAGAAACTTCATGTTTGGGTTTTTTTTCTGTTGGTTGGGGGTTTTTTGTGTCCCCCCACAATGGTCTGCTGAACATTGATGTAAAACTGTAAAACTATACAACTGAAATAGTGATCTTGTGAAATGCAAGCAAGACAGAGTGGAACTATAGTACCAGTCATCCCTGTAAAGACAAGATGCATGTATGGTGCAGGAGGCAGATCAATAATCTAAGATGCGTTTGCTTTTTATTTTAGTGAATTTAAACCTGAGCCCCTTCTTCCCTTCCCTTCCCTTCCCTTCCCTTCCCTCTTCCCATTTCTTCTAGTTAACAAGTCCCTTGTGATCCTATTCTGCTGAGCCACTCTCTCTTGAGTAATGGAAGCAAGGATGCAGAACTTTTAAATTATAAAATACATTTACACCCATTTTGCTCTGACATTACTACTTCACTAAAGCAGTTCCTCAGGGCTTGATCCTGCACCATGGATTAATTGGAAAACTACCTTACTAGTGTCACAAATGGGGAATTAAATACATTTCTAAAATACTCTGTCAACACAGGCATAACAATTCACTGTAGAGTAATTGTGGAAGATTTTTATAATCTTTTTGCATCAGAAGATAGCATTTTCCTTCTTACTGAAACACAATACACAGTAAGTCATCTTTAATGTCTTTCAGACAAAGAGTGAAACAGGATGAATTTCCTGCATACTTTCTAAATAAATCATGAATCACAGAATCAATCATAGAATAATTTAGGTAGGAAGGGACCTCTGGAGGTCATCTAGTCCAACACCTTGCTCAGAGCAGGTCCAATTACCTCAGGTGAAGTTATTTCAGGAGAATTAACAATTCTAATTTATTTAAGAATAATTTAAACTCCTTAAATAAGGAAGGAAACGTATCACTCAATCTCAAGAGTAGGCTAGAATTTTGCATTTTGTGACGCCATTTACTTTTATACATAATGAAAATAGCATATTTATTTAAATGTGGGCTCCAGTCCTCTCACATGTGTTAGAAATAATACAAATCAGCTGACATAATAAGCACAAATAAAAAGATGTACAGGATTATACACATGCATGAAGTACAGAGCAGAGGTTTTAGATTTTGAAATATGAGGGCAAAAGTTGGGAGGAGGCAAAGTGTCTCATGGTAGAAATTACACTTCATCAGTAATTTGACATTGATTTTATTATAGCAAGACTGTAAAACAGAAGCATAAAATCCTACTGGAATTCATACCCTTGTGGTTAAAAATTTTTCTGAAATCTATTTTTGTTTAATTTTAAAGGATCAATGAAATAATAAACAAAAATGCATTGTATTTTTATCGTTTATACTTAATTTTTATCAATGCAACTTCAATAATAAATGTATTATTAATAAAATAAACTATTAAATTAGTGTTATATTTTATTAACACAAGTCAAGTGGGATATGTGGTGCTTATAAGGAAGTTAGGTTGTTGGTCCTTATAAAAGATAAACATTCATCAAAGTCAACACTAGTGATGTTATTTCCTCTGTGAGGTATTACAAAGGAAGATTAAGATACTGATCTATATCTTAAAGTCCAGCTAAGGTCCATGGATAGATTTTTAGCTAGTCTTAATTCAAACAAACCCAAACTAAATCCAGTGGAAACTTGTTTGAATAAAAGCCTAGAGGGAAAAAAAGAACAAGCAAATGAAGACTTTAGAGTTTGGTTCAATAACTTTATTGCCAGTAGTGCTTAGTCATACAGGTACGAAACCAATAGTTAATAATATACATGGTGTTACCGTATAACTTTCCAGAATACATTTGTAACAAATGTTTATATTCCTGAAAGAAAAAAAAATATTAAACAAGGGGAAACATGTATTTTGAAAGTTCTTTAGTATACAAAATACATATTTAGAGAAACTTATTAGGGGTTCTTTTGTGTGTGTGTGAAAATAGTAGATACTGAAATGAAATCTTTGTTTCCTTTCTAGGAGAACAAACCATACAGCTCATTGTAGTTTTGGTCTCTGAGTTAAAGCGTAACCTCCTGAACCATGGGGAAGGCATACCAAGTGATTGTGTTACTTCCCACTGTTGGGCTCTTGGGCCAGGAGACTGTAACGTGATTGTTCAGCTCCCTGGAATTGTATAGTTTGCTGTGTGGTTGTAAAGAGCATTAATTCATGCGCTGTATGGCCGCTTCAGTGCTACCGTTACCTGAGAGGCTGACCTTGCAAGGAGCTGGGAGCCATCTGCAAGGTGCTGAGTGTCTCCAGGTCCTGGCCATTGCTGGACTGGCTCCTCTGCACTGACCGTGCAAGGTGTGTGCAGGGATGTGCTTTCGTAATACATTGGGCAGAGGCTTTCACTAATTAGAAGGACTTATTACGTTGAGTCAATTATCTTCCTGAACGTCAATCTACTTTTATTTCCCTAAACAAGAACACAGGTATTGATTGACTTTTATTTCTCTAAACAGATTTTAGCATATCGGTACAGATTGCCTCTAGACAATATAACTGTACATTGCCATTTTCTAATCTCTTTTTCATTTGTAGGTGGGATTACATTATTTGCAGTGATTACTTTAATTCTGGACTCTTTTAAAATTGGATATTATATTGATTTTTCAAACTGTTTATCACCAACTGAAGGCATTTTTCCTGTAACACATGCCGTGCACACCATCTTACAGGTAAAAGTCAGTGGTTGCAGTTTTATATTATATCTGTATTTCTTACCAAAAATATCTTTTATCTTCTCATCATCAGTGAATTTTACACTAATTTAACTTCTAAGCATATCACAGGATACTTTTGAGGGCTGTATTCTTGTGCACGTCCTTTCTATGTGTAAAATCAGGCTTCGCAACCTGAAATTGCTCAGCTGTAACACTCACATGGGTTCAAAAAAGAAATAATCAAAAAATGCTCTCCTGTAGTTGAAGTTACATGCTTTTTCTTAGTTCAAGTTACATATATAACCTTCAGAATTTTCAGGCTGAAATGAGCAGCTTGGCTAACGACAATTCACTCATTTCTGTATGTAGGACTTGCCACACAAATTCAATTCAATCTGTCTATCCTGATGTCCCATTGTGGTTAGGGGTGGAGGCCTGATACTTCAAAGGGACAAAACCCTTCCCATGTGTTTAGCTTGTTATAAAATACTTGCACATCTTTCCTATACCAAATGAACATGGTTTTTCCTTCTAGAAGCATTTGGTTATGCTTCTCAGTGGCTGCACAGTAGCAAACGTAGTCAGTGACTCCAGTAAAGTATTCCATCTGCTTGTTTATTTTAAGGCTTTGGGTCTATATTATATGGTGATATTCCATAGCTGATTGTCTATCACATGAATTCCTCTGAGTCCCTGTCAGCGGATTTGTAGGAAAGCAGGAAAGAAAAAGCCACTCACCTAAGACGCTCAGTTATAGCCAGGTCATTTAATACACTTTCCAAGATGATGAAGTCATTCAGAAAGAAAAGAAAGATTTTCCTAGCAGTTGTGGTTGCATGTAAATGAGCATTTGAACAACCTACATTTTTCTGCTTTCTGTAACAAAAAAAGCATTGACATTTAAGCACCAACTCTGACCTCTTCTGTCTTTTTCTCTGAGGGTGAAATTCTGATTTGGTTGAAGTAATCTTAATTTCACATTCTTGTAATATCCACTCTCCATGTCTTGCAACTTCTTTGCTTTACCTCTGAAAAACAAACCAAAGTAATTAAGCCTTTTTTCCCTGCTGATTTGCATGCAGCATTCTTCATTGCATCCAGTGACCCTGAGCTGACAAGGTTTCCAACTACAGTGAACTGGAGTGTGGAAGAAACGGTGTATAACAACGCTGAACAAAGGGAACAAGAATTCTAATTTAAATTTTACATCACCCAATGTTGCTGAATTTATCATCTACTTAGCTTAAAATAATGAAATCTTGAATTTTAGCCTGAGCAATCACAGGAAAAGTAAAAAAGTAATTTACCAGATACCTCTTACCTAAGACAAATCTTCTCATGTCTTTGAAACACAGGATGAAATTACAGAAGAGAACATCCCTAATTACGTGTCATCTAAAAACTGAAAGATTTGTTTTCTACAGATACGTGTCAGATTCTGTTGTATTTTACTCTAATGAGGCATCCTGATACGTGCCATTAAATTAATAAATATATACATACTGCACCTGTGCAAGCAATGAACTAACACGTACCTGCCCTTCCAAGACAGGCTGTGTAGTACGCTCTTTCGCAGGCAGAAGTCCCTTCGAGGCAATGAGTACTCTGTGAGCAAAAATTGATTTTTATGCTATTTCTTTACCTTACTGACTTTTCTGTTCCTACTTCCCCCCACTTTCTTGACTCTAATGTCTGAACAGATCTTCAAAACTTATGTTTTTTAAGTTTTGAAGAATGCTTTTACATCTGCTGTTAGATTTTACTTCATCTATCCCAGAATGGGAAATTGAACATGGCATTAGATGAGACTAAGATGCTAATTTCAATTTGTTTGATTTCAGTTGAAACCTCCATGATATCTTGTAGTTTCTACACCTGGGGGTTTACAGTGGTTACACCTCCTTTTGATAAACACTTCATTAGAGGAATGAATGAACATGTTATTTCTGGGTGGTGTAGGCAACCCACAGAGAACTGCATTTTCCTAGCTTTTTCAAAAATCAGATACTGAATGTTTTGGACAACACCAGCTGTGGTGTAGGGTGCCTACATTAATGGGCACAGCAGTAAAGTGGGCTTCCAGTTACTCTAATTGCTAAAGAAGAACCCAAAGTTCTTTGCACTTTTCAGACCATTTCTGGAACACCAAACCAGGCAAGTTGCTAAGAGAAACATTTTGGACCATTTCTCTCCTGATAGTTCACCTACTGTCAAGTTCAGTATCCTAGGAGCTATTCTGAGTAAACAGGACTCCCAGTTTCACCCTAACATCCCTGAGGAATATTGGTATGTTCTCTTTGCACTTACCAGCACTTGGAACCAGTTTTGTATCAGCAACAATCTGTATCCTCCCACAGAGATTCTCACTTTTAATATTTCTTTCCCCTTTACTTGCAACTCAATACTGTTATCTCTCTCTCTTTTATTCTCCAGCTTGAGCTTTCTGCATCATACTTGAGTTCAACTGCATGTGTTCCTAATGCGGTTGTCTCTTGGACTGATAGTCCAACCTTTTCTCTTGCTTCCTGGGTGTCCGTTGTTTGTTTTATTTATTAAGTCTGGGATCCTTTCACTTATCTCTCTCCTGTCATAGAATTTAATATATTTAATAAATTATTCAAACATAGCATCACCACACCCTGCAGCAATCATACTGCTGTCCACAGCTCATAGCTTTATTTCCTTTGAAATAAAAGCCTCTCCAGATACAGCCACAGGATCTGTTTTGGTGAGTCATACTGAGACTTTCTACTGTTGAGCCACTGAGTTTGAACGTAAGAAGTATTAGGTTCATTGTGCCAGAGGGGTTCTGGGTGAACATCAGAGGAAATCACATTATTTCACATGCGTAGAGATGGAGCTACCTCAGTTTAAATCATCAGAGTTTCCGTCTACAGATGCACTTTCCTTTTTGAGTGTCACACATGCTCATTAGTGTAATGACATTTCTCTGTATTCCTTTCATTTAGGTGTACTTTCTTTGGTGTCATGCAAAGGATGTTATCCAGTCTTTCAAAACCCTTGAAAGGTAAAGTGAATATGATCCTCATCTGGAATGCTAATAGGTGTAGGTCTGCGCAGTGCTTTAACACCTACAGTTTTACTGTATGAGGGACACAAAAAACTTACAGAGTTTGATTCTCCTCTTAATTGTGTTAATATAAATAAAAATTAACTCCATTTACCCAATTGAGAAGATAATTGTTACTCTGAATTATTTTTTTCTTATTTAAACTGTGCTTATATTCTATAATATACCACAGTCACAAAATAAGTATATTTTTATCATGAGAGAGGGAAATGGGCAATGTATGACACCATAGTGTCACTTGCTTTTTTTGAAGGAAGGAAGTGCCATGTATGTGTCTTAGGACTGTGCACTACATTATGTTTTCTTTATTTAGCTACTGAAAGGGAATCTGCATCAGCAACCTGCAGTCAGTGCAATATATCTGAGCTATTTTTTTTTATGATTTTTATGGAAAGCACCTTTTGGAACTAGATGCAGATGTGCAAATTCACTAGGAAATACAATCTCCCTGGTGGTATCCCATATATCCAAATCAGTAAGGGCTGTGCACATTTCTGACACCAGAACTTGGTTCTCGCAGTGTAACTGATGTGTCCTCTGAACAGCTGATGACATACATTTCTTATAGAACTGAGGACTAGTCTTTGAGGCAGCAGAGCCAGTTCTGATGTATTTTTGGTTTTGTGAGAAGGTGCATTAATGTAGATTATCTGTACCTAGAACATAAATAAACAAACATGGTAACTTTTAAAATGCTCATCTCAGATTATCAATGAGGTGACCAGTTTCTATAGGAAGTAAAAGAAATTTACTCAGAAACCCCATTTATGGAGAAAGTTCTCCTTTGTTTTGCTCTCTTGGGTAAGTGTTCAAGTCCCATGCCAATGAGGAGAGAGATCACAGAAGACTTGCAACGTCAGCTGGTGAAATCAGCTCTGTTTATAAGTAGAATTTTAAAAATCCCTAACTGCAAGTCTGTCATGAGAACAGTGCAGTAATAAAGAACTGTTTCTTGGTGAAGGAACATTACCAGCCTCAGGTGCAGGAGAAAAACGCCTGGCTTGTCAGAAACCAGCAGTCTCAAAAACACTTGGAGACCTACCCTCACTGTACCAGTAGTCTGAATGGGATAAAGCCCTCTGTTGGCTTCAGCTCTCTTCAAGAGACAAAAATGCATGGATGAGAAGTTAGAGAAGGCGGTGGTAGCTGTGAAGGAAGACCAGCCACAGTGAGTATGAAGGAGCACCGCAGAAGGCTGTGAAATACGGCTTGCAAAACAATTAACCCTGTTCAGACTGTTCAATCACTGTCATTAACATGAAGCTTGTCCAGTGCAAAGAATAACAACCATCACATAAGAGAGCATAACAAATAATAACAGCATGGTATTAATGGTTTAATACATGAAGCCATTGTGTTCCTATAAAATTTTGGAAGTCTAACGTTCATTGTGCTCCACTGAGGAACATCTTTAGAGAGATCGGTTATGATGTTATTTTCCCTGCACTGACAACTAAATAGTGCCACGTACCATGTTTACAGAAAGTTAATCCATTTTATTTAACATATATGGAGGTATACTCTGTGCAGGTTCCTTCAATAATTACTTTCTTTTGTAGATTTGGGGTTATCCATTCTGTGTTCACAAATTTACTCCTGTGGACAAATGGAGTGCTAACAGAGTCAAAACATCAACTGAATGAACACAAGGAAAGACTAATCACACTTGGTTTTGGGAACATAACAATAGGTAAGTGAAAGGGTCGATACATTTGGAATTCCTGCTCTAACATGCTCTCATACAAAATAGCTGGGTCATTCATGACTATGTCAGCATAGTCGTTGCCAGGCAAATGGTAGTGAGCTGATACATGATTGGTTCAGATCACAACTCAAATGTTATGTGATTATTATCATATATGTGATTCAGGCTGTAGTTTGCTGTTTACTCATCTTCCCTTTGGATGAGGTCCAGAAGAAAAATAAATGCTGGAAGTTCGAAACAAACAAATTTTTAAAAAACATTTAATTTGAGGACTGACATCACTGAGGAACCCCTTTATTGGTAAATCATACAAGTAAATTGAACATAGCAGTGTTAAAAACAGAGTTTACTATTTTGTAAGTTATTCATAGCAAAACAAGCATGGATAATCCTGCAGATCCTTCCCAGGAGAGTGGTTACACATGGCGTGTGATCCTATGGGATTCAGTGGAATGGCTCAGAGGGATAGTGGTTATCCATTAGTGCTGCTTTACAAGACAAGGATTTTGCTCTCGGTGGTTCTTTTTTTATAACGAACCATTTTCTCCGTTGGTAAGATGATGCAAGTTATGGTCAACAAACATTGAGTATAACTGCTGGGGATGCCTTCCGCTTTCAAACACCACTGAAGCATAGGGAAATTAGGAGCGCTTAACTTTAAAGAGAAAATAAAAGTTCTCAGCAGCTATAAGTAATTTTCTTCCCATGAAAATTTATCAGTACAGCTGATAAATTTTGATTGTGTTCACAAGGGAAAAGACAGACAGCTTTTGAAGAGGAAAATGTACGTTTTCCCACCCAGTGAATTCAATAGTGCCCATATCCTAAAAACTCCTGATTTTGTGTCTACAAAGCCAAAGCCTGAACCAATTTCTTTTTTGCCTATTTATAGTCTGCATAAATTGAAAAATTTTAGGCATTTTTAATAATTCCTGCCGAAGTTCACATATTACTAAAAACTTAATTTTAAAATCTGTAAAATAGCATTTTCAGTATAACTGTGTCTAAAATTATGCTCACAATTTTACATCTATTTGCGAGTGTTACCCTTTAGGTGTATCTATGGAAACTATCTACTTTCCATTAATAATCAGGTAGCTGAATTGATAGTTCAGAGATTTTGTAATCATGGAGCTTTAGTAGAGAGCAGGCAAATCACAAGTTAGTGGCTCTTCTTGTGTTTCTACTTGTTAAATAGAAGCAGTTTCCTTAATTATTTCCTATTATTCTGCTGCCAGAATTGTTACACAATTACGAATAGTCAGAAATAGCATCTGAAACAAGGGGGAGTGAAGTAGTGATCTGCAAGACACGTTTGGCATTAACATACAATCCACTGCAAAAGCAATTTTTTTTCATCTCTTAACAGTGTGTGCTTGAGACAAAACAATACCAACTTTCTCCGCTCCTCTTCTCTTCTAAAATTATAGAAAACAAAAGAAAAACTTCCAGGCACAAATCTAAGACCAGCGCCTAAAAATGTGCTCTTCAGCTTGTATGCTTTTATATTTATAAATAAACACATTGTGAAAATAAGTATCTTTTTTTCTGCCACTGTGGAAATTTCCAATTTCTGAAATTATTTGCTTAGGTTATAAATGCACATTAAATATATTTATTTTACAAGTACGAGCAATTGTTCATTAGGGGGTTCACAATGCAGGTAACAGCACTACAGAGAGATAATGATTTCATTGGTTTGTCTTGATTTTTATTTCTTTTTTTAACCTTAAAACTATACTGGGACATTGAGTGAAAGTGTCTGTGGTTTACTTCACCTCTTTCCTAGACATAAACAAATTTTTAATAAAGTGGTTTTGGTATCAGAAACCACACTAGTGTATATAACTGATAAAAATGAGAGTAGAACTGAGACCTTTCCTTGTTAAGGTTGTTCTTGATCTGATCCACCATTTCCTGGGCTTCTATAAAACCCTTCCAAGCTGGAGGGCTGAGGACTCAAAAGCCCTTGGGATCTGGATTTTTGTGTTATAAAAAAGTATTTTTGCCAAGACCCTGCTGAAGTTTGGTGCACTTCGGTGCAGCATTCGTTCGTGATGTCATTATTGCTCAGCGGCTGAGCAGTGAAGTCAGGGATCATACTTCAGTGCATGTGCAAAAGCTTTGTGAAGTTAATGACTTCAATGATGAGACCTTTTCTTAGGTGGCTAATCGGGCAGCATGATGTGTTGTTTGACTGAAATCTTACCTTTTATGTTTTATTATTTTATTCATGTTTTATTTATTCACTTGAAACAAGAAATCCTTATCATGCACATAACTAATCTCTCCCTCTCCTTTAGTTTTAGATGATCATGCACCTCAATGCAATTGCACAACAACTCTCTGTTCGATATTTTCTCAAGGCATATATTATCTATACCCCTTTAATATAGAGTACCACATCCTAGCATCCACAATGCTCTATGTCCTGTGGAAGAACATTGGCCGCAAAGTCGAGCACCACCAGCAGCACAAAACTCCATTTAAATTCCATGGCATAACTGTTGGAACGATTTTTGGACTAATCGTGTTAACTAGCACAATAGCCATAGTTGTTGTGTATTTAATTCAGATTGGACGTTCGAAAATCAAAAGCGAGTTAGCACTTACTATGTTTTACTTGCATGCCATCTTTGTGTTGGCTCTCATGTGTACCGCTGGAATTGTCGCCCTTTTCATCTACAGACTGGAAGATAGATCGTTGGATAATTCAAAAAATCCCGCTCGAAAACTTGATGCAGAACTGCTGGTGGGCACAGCTGCAGGGTCCTGGCTCCTCTCCTGGGGCTCGATCCTTGCCATTATGTGTGCCCGGGCTCATCCAAAATACACATGGTATAACCTGCCCTACTCTGTCCTGGTTATTATTGAGAAATACATTCAGAACCTCTTTATTATTGAATCCATACATCGTGAGCAGGAAAAGGTGAACGATGATATTAAAACTCTTCGAATAGCGACTATATCTCGGGGGAGCACTTTATCACTGACGCCCTCGTACAAAGAGATTTACAATGGCAGAGCCACTCGTGACAGCGGAGAGGTACCCTGCCTGTTCAAGGGCAGTATCTGTGGGAGAGACAGTGGTGGTGGTGGTGCCAAAGAAGAAACGAGTCAAGAAAATAGTTCGGTCATGCATTCAGCCTCAGATTTCTCATTTTACAGTAGAAACTCAGTTACTAACAACAAGAGGAGAGTTCTGAAGAACATCGCTGCGTTTTTATTCCTATGCAATCTTTCGGTAAGACATTCTGAACATAATTCACAAGTTAATACCCAAAAGGTTCCTAACCTTTCAAGCCTGATACGTATATTAAAATTACATGGTTCTATAGTTTGTAGCAAGTAAATTTTACTTCTGGAAGAATAAGTGAAAGTGCCTTTGGGGAACAAATTTTATTTAAACATGGAATCTGGGAGCCTAGGCTCGTTTTAGTCACAGTACAAAAACTGTAGCAGCAGTGGAAGCTGAAATCCTCTTCCACCAGTGTGCCCCAGTAGCAACAGGGAGGGTTTTCCTAGGGATTTCTGAGACCAAATTGCAGTTCAGTGGGGTCACAGTCATTAAGGGCTAGTCACTCGTATCGCTGGTGATTAATATTGGCCTTGCGTTCTTTCCTTGCAGCTTTGGATACCACCGGCATTCGGGTGCCGCCCGGAATATGACAATGGACTAGAAGAAATAGTTTTTGGCTTTGAACCCTGGATAATTGTTGTGAACCTTGCAATGCCTTTTTCTATTTTCTATCGGATGCATTCAGCTGCCTCACTCTTTGAGGTCAATTGTAAAACATAGATCATATGCGGTCCCTCAGTGAACAATAGATTGAATAATTAATTAAAGAAGTAACAGTTGAATGAGTGGATGGATGAATGAGTGAACATAGCAACAGCTGCTCAATAAATAGAAGATTCAATAATTTTTTTTTAAAAGAAGCGACCATAGCTAAAAGCATGTAAGGTTTTTTTACTTTTCTTCCGCATATTTTGTTATATATGTGGTGTTATTGTATAGGTACACTTTTCAGAATCATATTATTGTTAATATGATTAACACTACATAGTAAAGTTAATTCAATCTCATTAATCTTTGTTTTAGTCATCTGGGTTTTGTCCTTTATATAATTTGTATTGCTTTGTTTTCATTCATTGTGGTTTGTGAAAGGGGTTTAAAAAAAAATCTGTATGACTTAGGAGGGAAAATCCCAGGAACAGCTAAACTGAGTGATGCTCCTGAATCACAGAGATAGTGTGAAAATTCCAACTCTTGATTCCTAGCTATGTTTTTATAGTAAAACCTGAAAACATTTGCTATTTAGTTGGGATGTGGGAATTATTTTAAACTTCCTGAATACTGATAAAAAAATCAGTATCTAATTATTATTTTCTTAACTATATAGCAAGAAATCCAGGTAAATAACATGTGTGGTTAGATATCATGCTGTATATAATTTCTTCTGATAAAATATATTTCTGTTAATGCATCCCCACTTTCTTGTATTTACTATATGACATAACTGAGAAATAAAGTTAATCCTTTTACTTAATTCTTTATTCACACATCCTTGAAATGTTTTAAGAGAGAAAACTAGTCTTATAGCTTATGTTTATGTCTATATGTTCCGTTGCCAGAATAGTATGTATTCCCTGTACAATTTTTTTTATGAGCTGCTTATTTCTTTGTGGTTCAGTCTCCTGTTGGAACAGAATCATATGTCTTCATACAGGGATGCTGTAAAGTGTAGCTGATGCCTCTAGAGATCTGGAGGGCCCTTGGCTGAGGATTTTACAAGTGTGGTTTACAAGCTCTTAGAACGTAATCTCAAATCCCTATGATATTTAGTTGCCTGCATTCTCACAGAAAGCAGTGAAAAGTTGGGTGCCTGAATATTCTTAGAATCTGGACCTGTAAGATCGAAAGACTGGAGCAATGATCAGAGTACCTAAAAGGGAGCAACAAATCAATTACTGGGTAACACTTGCTAACTCACTAATGATCTAGTCCTAAATCTGGTGGGCCAGGGGATGCAAAATTTCTGCCGCTAGTTCCTCAAAGGCCAGTTATACTTTTAAGCACAGTTGCCACTGCCACCTGCCTGGAAGCGGTCATATTTCTGCATGGGAGAGGTCTGCTTCTGAGACAGAAGGTTTTAGCAGTCTTGTCTGCTCTGACGCATCAGAACAAAAATTTTGGCTTTGTACCACTAGATGGCAGACACAGAACATTCAATAAATTACCTGAGTCCTCCTGGGAGTTGCTTCACATCGTAATTAATCTTCAGCTCTATTTTGTGGTATGCGCAGCCATTGCCTGCTTTACCCGTTGCAAAACCCGGATCAGGTAAAGCAACTTTCATCTGAAGTCTCAGGTGAAGTCTGGATTAGATGAACCATCAGTGAAGCTGAGCAAAGCAATTCCTGTTGTTTGATTTTGAGTGGCTTTGAAGGAGTCACCACCTGATTACATTGCTGTAATCTCTGCCTGTCTCTAGGGCTGCTTGTCATGCTCTTTTAGCACACCTCGATTAGTTCTTACACTCAGTCTGGAGAGTAGCCTTTTCTATCTTTCTGCTTGAACGTAGTACCTTTATCTCACCTACTTCAAAGCAAATACCAGCTCTAACCACATCACTTGGTTGTCTCTCAGACGGTTTCCATTTTAAGTAGAGTGAATAGGGCCATCCAGATAAATAAAGCTTTAATCTTCCTTCCAAATCAACTGTTGCACCAACTCTCCAGCTAATTCTGGTATCAGAAAAAAATAATTTAACTCAGTAAGCCCACAAATTCCACTTCATCTTTTAAGCGCTCATAAAGATGGCTAGAGGAAGCCTGTTTCTTCTTCCTCCCCTTTTGTGGGATGGGTCCCGTGTCATTCTTCAGCTAGAACTGGTGCTCTTTAGCTGATTCCCAGCACATTTGTGTTCAACCAAAGCAGAGCTAGCTAATCCCTAGGGCCAAGAAGGCGCCATATGCTCTATTACAAACACTTAGCACACGTTTGGAAGTCTCAAAAATAAATAACATCCTTATTTAGTTATATTTCATCTGCAATTACTTAGCCCTTTCTGTTTCTTAACATTACTATTGAAATAATTTCATTTGTCCACAATATTAAATTGATTTTGAGTGCTGAAACTGAAGTTTATTCAGAAAAGTGAATTAAGGCAGCACGCTGGCAGTGAGCAAATGCTTTAAACATGCTAATGGGCAAATTCTATTCTGAGCTGCACTGATGAAATCCTGCTGACTTAAATGGTTCTCTTTCAGGAAATCGGACACTAGATTTTGGTCTGAGAAGCTTAAGAGGTTTTCACGACAGGACTTCTCTCAAAAAATATTGTTTCATCCAAATGCAGAATATTTTATGGAAACAGGTCTTAGTTTAACTACTCTTGAAGCAATGGTGAGTCATGAAGTTCTGAACATTCTAGAAATGTAGATTTTTAAGAAACATAGATTTTTGGACCAGGAACAATGATCGGATTGTCTGACATAGTGTGACCTCTAGCTCTCTGATCGACGCTAAACCTGGACTTTCTCAAACATCTGCTTTCAAACTTCTCTTTTTTGTTTTTTGACAAATATATGGAAATATATCGACAATGCTAACTTATCACCGTTTTTAAAATATAAGAAATAGCATGAAGTTACCCTATTTCTGCCCACCTATCTGCTCAAGCGTGTGACAGGAGGCAGGAGAGCTGGGTTACCCAGCAGAGAGGTCTAACAGCTGCTCGTTGTTATGTTCCTGAGGTGCCTCTAGGGGACAGTTTGTCTACTTTGAGATCTCTAGGGAATGTCTTTGAGACCAATTTAATATTATTTAAGAACAGATTTTTTTTAAAAAAGGAATTTCTTTAGTCAACTCCAAAATGCACTTGATGTGTAAAGGATTCTAAATTTTTGCTGTATAATCTTAATCAGAAAGCTATTCTCTGATGTTCATCATATCCTTCTCTTAGACTCTTTCACTCCCTCCCTTCCTGCCTAGATAATTTTATTTATTCAATTATATATGATTGAGTAGCATTTGAACTCATATATGTACAGGAATAAAGGCTGCTAAGGTGCAAAAAGATTCATACAATCCTCAAGCATTTGCCTGAAGAGTCAAACTTGCATGACCATAGATTTTTCCAAGTGTTTTTTAGTGTCAGTGACACTAACTCTAAGATGGAAGAAGGTGGAGGAGTCATGGTCAAGTCTTTCTGAAAGAACTGAAATCCTTTTACTAGTATTTCTCAATACTTCAAATTTCCTCTTTTAATCACTTAAAAAAAAATTTCCAATGACCATTTTGATAATTTTGGAAATATTCCTGTGTTATATGGCCCACTTGTGGTCCATAGAGTTTGAGTGGACTCTATCAGTGCAGAGAAGTAGATGGCTCCAGAGAATGGCAGAGAGGGAAATTATCAAAGTAATTTAAGTACATGCTTCTTCCCACTGACTAGGGAATTTAAGGTCCTTATGAGGATGACTAGTTCATTTAAAAAAAAAAAAAGCTGACTATCTCTTCCATTGAGTAGCATGATCATTCAAGATCTAATCTGCTCTTCCCTAAGTAGGGGCACATAATACATCCTGCTTGTGTTATTCTGCCTTTTCCTGCAAAAGCTCTGAACAAAGCAGGATTTGGTTAAAAAGAAAATTAAAGATACAGTAGTTTTGTTAAGTTGTAGCCTTTTTTGTTTAATGGAGTTGTTTCTAGCTGAAAATGAAGAGTACATGTCAGTCATCATAATCATGTGACCAGGGTAATTTACTTGTAAACTTGATGACAATGTTTTGCATAGCCAATATGAATTTTAATTTAATTTATTACTTAATAAGGTTAAGAAATGCTTAGAAATCACATTCGCAAGAATACAGAGAAAAAAGCTTTTTAAAAGGATAGTTCTTCAGAGCTTTCTCTAAGGTGAGGTTTCTGGACACTACTAGACTGTGGATTTACAGACGATGCTTTCATTTTAACAGTTAACACCACTTCTTTACTTGTGTCTGACTAGGGCTGTGATGGCCCTGTTGAAGTTTTAGCAAGGCAGGTCAGAAAGCAGCCTGGCAACACCAATGAATGCTACTTGAATGTTATTTATTCTCTATGAGACCTGACAGCATGTAAAACGCAGGTTGAATGGAGATTTGAGTATTTGTGCATAGTGATGTACAAATACCCTTAAATGATTCATTTCTGGATCCTGAAAAATGGCTCTGTGGATACCATTGACCATACCTTATATGAAGTATTATCAAAACCAAACATGCACTCAATAAATTGCACCTAAAACCCGTGAAATAAAAAAAGATCCTTAAACTTCAAGATTTTAATACAAACATTCATTTTTTAAATTTTCCTACCCTGCTCTGTCAGATGTATGTATGTACAGCTGGCCCATTGGATCCCTTATTCCCTGGGACTCTTGTCCCCAAGGATTTGGCCTCATTCTGTGCATGCATGAATAAAATGAGAGCTGGATTTAAATAGAGTTGAAGCAGCTGCAATTGTTAATAGGAACCTTAAAACCAGGGTTGGCTCTATTAGCTTTAAACATGAATTTGATCTTGAAGTTGATGATGGTGGGAAATCTCACTTTAATGTCAGTAGTCAATGGTTAGAATCCTTATTTTTTTATTAGGAGGTGCGTTATTTCCCATAATATTCATTTGGCTGAGATTTAAAGCAAAACTTGCAGTTCTCTATGGCATGTCTCCTGTCTTTCTCTGCTACTATACTTCACCTAAGAAAGAACTGAGTTTCATTCCTATAAATATGTCCTTTTGTAAAATCTTTACCAACACATTTTTGAATTCTTGCCAGAAGCAAATGAACCACAATTCAGGCTTAAGAATATGTTATCTAAGCAAAATAGATGCAGTAGGTGGAAATTTGTGAAAGAACAGGGATGGCAGGAAAACCAGTTGCCACCTCTATCCTTCACTTGCAACAAACACAATTTATTATCTTTACACAACATTTTCTATCAAAACTTGCACAAGCAGTGGGTGCTTCATGTTTATTTTCCACTAAACCTTTGCTTCAATGTCACTGCAACATACCTGGAATTAAAAGCCAGTTTGTGAAAAGCACACATAGATCCATTAATTCCAGGGAACCACATTAGCGTTTTAATCAAAGCAGAGCGAAGAACAGCTCCTGTCCTCACAGCCAGGATTATCAAGCATAGCGTAACTTCTTTATTCTAATTTATTCTGCAATCAAATATTTACCAAGCTTAAATGAAGATGAGAATGCTTTTTAAAAATGCATGAAAACAATTCATAACATATTTAGGGCTAAATCTACACTTGGTGTTTGGTTCAGACTTGAGTTCATCATGTTCTGAATTTAGTAATTTTGCCTTTAACGGGCAATGACCTTTGTAGGAAGGCAGCAACTAACAACTATGAGGTAGTAAGCAACAGCTTCATAACAATGTCTTAATGGTAGCTGGTTACATGAGCCCCCTTCCTCGTCCCTTATGTTGCTCCTCTCCCAGGTATGAGGGGCACTCCTGCAGTCCTTCCCACGTGGGATTTTCCACCTCTGCCTGCTTTAATCAAATAGCTTCATTATGAAGAAATTCTTTAATAAGACATAACACCAGTCAAACATACTTTTGAAAACGTTCTTGAGTCCTTTTCCAAGCATCAGAGAGTCTTTCTTCTCTCCAAACCTTTAATCTTCTTTTCTTTGCTCACCATTTTGGAAGACCTTTCCAGTGCAATAAGACTCAAGAACCCAAACTTCACTATATCAAGAAGAGATGACTGTGCTTGCATTTGCCCGCGTAGGTGTGGCACCGACACAACCTGTGAGATGTGGCCACCAAGTACAGGTAAGACCTGACACGGGCAAGCCAGTCTGCACACCGCTAGGTGGGGACTGGACACTGTGACAACATAAATTAGTGGGGCATAATTAATAGATTTAATGACCCAAGGAAGAAAACTACCTCATATTCTGTCAAAGCAGAAATGAATGTTAAACTTTTGTTCAACTATAATTCTCATGATTATCTTTTATGTTTAGCTACAGCTAAAATAAAATAGCCCATCCCTCTTCAGGCCACAAATCTCAGTCAATAGTACCAAAAGGAATTGCACTAGCTAGTTATTTTTAACCACAGTATATTTTAACCACAGCAGCAACAATAAGTAGTTGTGAATTATTTGGATCCAGAGCTGGGTATCATTATTGCAGGTAATTAGTGCAATCAGTACAGCCTACATGCAACAAACAATTCACAAATATCAGATAATTTGATCTGCAATATTTTCTTTGACGAAAGCAGCTAGACAATATTTCAATTGATAGTTTCTGTCCTTGGCTTTGTTTTCTGCTCTGGCATTTGGGAACCCGCTGCTCCCTATGGCAACTCTTTTTGTCTCGGATCAATACACATTTTACGTTTCATGAAGCTCGGCCTGTGTACAGTTACCTCTGCTGAAATCCCAAGGCAAAAATAGTCTTTTAACATATCTTCAAAGTTAGTATATATAAGAGTCTTCTGATTGACCAGCACTGCCAAAACAATGTACAGAAAATCTTGCTGGGTTCAGTTTCAAGAGAAACCAAGAGAATGGCAAACCTAGACACACTGTAGGATGAAATGCCTCTGCTCAGCATGCAGAAGGCTATTCCTAATTCAGAGTAAATAGCTATTGCTGTCTCATGGATGGACAGAAGAATACACTTCAGTTTTTCTTTGTCAACCCCAGCACAACTCTGTCTTGTGTTGGCAGACTGGTGTCTTCTTCAGCAGGTCCTCTGTGTTCTGTAACAGCACTAATAGTCCTAAGGATTACTGCAACAGGTATTTAATAAAAAACTTTCTAATCCTTATTGCTGATATTCTGCTACAGAGATGAATAAGACCTGTTGATTCTAAAAGAGCATTTTATTTCAAGTCTTACTTAAGGCAAAAAAGAGGCAGAACTAAGTAAAAGCAGTAATTTACTGCTGTTTATCTCAAAGTGACAAAGTTGCTCATTCTTACCACTAGTGTTTAAAAATTTGAAACTGGAATTCTTCCCCCAAATAAATCCTGAACTACAAAATCTAGTCCAGGTCCTATACGACTCTTAAAAATACAGATCAAAAACCATAACTGTTGACACACTTGTAAAATTACCTTGCATTGTAGTTTTCTGTTTAGCATTTGCAACAGGCTATCCTGTGAGGATCCAGCTGTCCCACAGTGCCAGCGAAGCAGCTGAGGTTTGAGGGTCCCTTTTCCTAACCCCATTCCCTTCCATCCAGCAGCTACCCTTTGGGAGGAGGGAAGCCCAGTGACGAGTTACTGTCCGACCTGATGAGACATCACCTGCTTTCCTTGAGAGGCCATGACCCAGCTGTTGACCTCTGTCTTCTGAGTTCCCTTTTCCTATCAGACTTAAAAGTCTTCAAAATAGCATCTGTTTTCATTACAGAAATTACTGTTTGTTTGATTCCATAGAGGATTTGGTTTTCCTACTCAGTTTGTGGAAGACAATCTCACACTAAGCTAATGGACAGGGTAAAATCCTAAGATAAATGATGTTGATTGCAAGTGTTCCAATAAAAATTATTAACTAAAAAAGCCTGTAATTTACACATTCAATATAAAATTCATAAGTTCTGTTAATATACAGTGGGTTAGAGAAACAGAAAAATCAGAACACTGAAAAGAAATTTGTTTTCAAATTACTCCATAGAGCAAATTGTTACACTATTTAAGCCAAAGACAAAATTACATCAACTTCTTTGGGAATTAAGCCCACCTGATTTTTATTTGCAGTTTGGTAATATAGTTGACAAAAGACAAAATAAAAATCTCAAAATGTTCAGTATTAGAAAATTACAATTGCTTTTTTCATCTTGTTAGTTTTCTCAGGACAGATGTTCACCTGGGATGTAGCCATGCATGCCCAGAGAATATGAATAACGTACCCAAATTGTACTATTGTATAAATCAGTTTATTTTCTTTTTTCTTTATCTTGCTTTAGGTGTCACTGATCTTTAGTAGTTGTTCATCATGTGAGCTCTTGCTGTATTAGCTGCATCTTCTGTAGCCCCTGAAAAACAATGATACTAATTTTTAGTATATAATTATGAATATCCAAAAATACAAGATAATATTTGTAAGACAAAATGAACTAAGATGGTCCACCAGGAAATCATATTTACAATCCTATTCCCTTTGCTTTTGGTCTTGGCTAGCATACATCTCTCATCTTTTACCATTTGGTTTAAATGAAGTCAGGCTCAGTATGAATAACAAAAAAAGGAAAATTTTGGAAATTTCTTCTGATAACATCAATTACTTCATGATTTCACCCAGAGCGTGATCAACAGCTTAAGTAGGAACCATATCACACTCAGTAGAGGGAAAAAAAAAAGCAACAGATATCCTGGGAGGACGGTTCATTCTGTTATATATGGTCAATTAACACTATCCATCACAGTCCCAAGTCAACAAAAACTTGAACAGGTTTTAAGGCCCGCAGGGATAACTGTAACCATCTAAAATGATTTTTCCCACAACGCAGACTACAGAGTGCTGTTTGGTACCATCTGAATCAAGACAGAGCTGGGGCATGAGCTGAGGCACAGTCTCTAAGAAATGCATTGTCTAGGCTTTCAGACTGCAAATGATGGCAAATCCATTACAACCCAAAATCAATTGCATCAGCCATTAATCATCTTCACTGTTAAAAATGTGTGCCTTATCTATACCCTGATTTCTCATAGATTCAGTTTCTAGCATCTGTGGTTTTTATAACCTTACCTGAAAAATTATCAGAAAACTTTTCCCCTCTGTAAGACATCGACAGCTGTTTCTAACCCTTCTGGTGCCCTCTGCTCAGCTAAGAAAGTTTCCCAGATATCATTCCTGTAACGCTTTTCTGATCATTTTCCAATTGCTCATATTTATTTTTATTTGAAACACGAGCAGCAGAACCAGACCTAGTCTGCAAGCATTTTTCCGTGCTGCTTAAATTGACGATATCAGCTTTCTCCCTTCCTTCCTCAATATTTTCGCGTGGCTATATATACACCCATGTCTTTGTCCATCCCTGTGCAGTAAAGCATTTCAGCTTCAGTGAGTAAAACTGATGGACCTTAAGCATACGTTCAACGATGCTCCTAAATATAGCTCCACCTGAGCATACTTCTACAGCTGAGAACATGTCCAGCTTCTTTGCTAAATTGGCCTAAGCTACAGTGACTTCCAGCCTCCTCCACCTCTACCACTACCTCTTCTTGCCTGTTTTAGAGCCTAACTGTAATAGGAGGTTTTTGCTGGGATGCTTTTATAGCCTAAACCTCAGCGGTACATCTGTGTCTATATATTTTGACTTCCTTTTGACGTTAATTATTTTTTATCTCTTTACATTGAGTATCTCTTAGATGAGAGAATGTGAATTTCTGAGTGACTTCTATTTTAAAATAAATATAATTCAGCAGAACAGTGGGTCTATGTATTTTGAAACGGAAATAGAATATGTGGCAATGAAGGGAAAGAGCTAGTAAAAAATACATTTCTAAAATCAGGAACTGCAAAGATTTTTTTTTCACTCAGAACCATTGCGATAGCAGTTAAATTCCATTACTTCCAATCTGCCAGCTGTGAGAGAGAAGTGCAATTTTAACAGGTGAATAAAAAAAAGAAAAACGAGACAAAGCTCTGAAGGAAAAGCACAAAAGCCATTACAAAGATGATTTCAGGATGAAAAAAACCCACCCCAAATCTCTCAGCAAGTGACAGCTGTGGTTTTAATGGACTATTCTTAAAATGAGATTTATATGCAAACTGCCTACAGAAAGTAAAAAAAGGATGCTAATAACCTATAAATGTTAAAGGTTTTTATTTCAGGCTCAAAAAATGTTGATGGCAATGGATGGAATATTATACCATACTGTAAACGTCCCCATTACATGATTGCTGCTCTGGCCTGGTGCTGCTATGAACGATCTGGTACAAGTGCTGCAGCAAAGCAGTTGTCCTGATGCCTGCTCCACCTCTTCCCAAATCACTGGAGTCTATTAGTGTGGGGGATTTTAGTCTTATATGCCGCCCCATCACAGAACAATATTATTTTTCTACTACCATTGAAAATATTCCTGATATCCTAGTGCATTCCTGTGACTTGAAAGAAAGTTTTGAGCATGCGTGAAATGTTGGCTCAACATTGAAGACTGTATCACCAGTGCACCTATAGGTACAGGTGCGTCTTTGGCTGATGAAACTTCCCCCAGTTCAATGATAGGTCTTTTTCCATAGGTACCTCTGGTGAGCAACTTCAGTTCACACCAGCTGAAATTCAAGAACATTTGCTAAAGATGAAATAGGTGGCAGAGGACATTATATCCTCTAAATTCTGAGTTATGCAGGAGCCAGGCAGCCAAATGCAACATTTGGCCGATAAACGAGATACTTTGGAAACTCCTCTCTACTTTGGGTCCGCCCATTGCAGACAGTAGCGTAGAAGGCATAGTAAAATCTCATTCTTTAGATGTCTGACAAGTGAGCTCTGACAATTTTTGTTTCAATGGGTTAAGGCGTCTTGCCCAGCTGCTTGCACCTCCTCTCTGCCTGACTCCACCACACACAAGCAGATCTGGCAGGAGATAACATACGCCTGCACCTCCACTGCTCCCAGCCGCAGTGCAACGTCTTCACTTCCAGCACCGGTGCTGATTTGTACCAAGCCACCAGCGTGTGCGTGGTGCTGCTGACCTGTGGCCAGGCTGTGTTATTATTGGGCTACCATTATTATTAAACAGACAGATACCTACACATATGTTTATTTAAATAGCTAATGCATACTGACTGCCTACAGATACCAAATTATATATGTCATTTGTGCTGATGGATTTGCATGCATATGCACACACACACCCCTCTACACTGGTGAAGCAATGAATAGAAGCTAAACAAGCAAATCAGATCATTGCCTTTTTACATAAAATATCCACATTTCTGGGCCAGCAGCTTCAACAGGCACGTGCACAAGTACTTGTGCAATTCGGTCCTTCATTTATACAAATTGTAGGAGGCACTGCTTAGGAAAGCAGAGTTTGTGCAAGCAACACATTGCCTCAGCATCACAGCTTTAGTCATGCTGTTTAGAATTCAGTGGTGACAAAAGCTAAATTCTCCCTCCAATATTAAATATAACTCTGCTTAAATGTGGAAAAGTAGTGCCAATTTCTTAAGCGAGAGCTAAAGTGAAGCTCCAGTTTTTCTTGTGACAATTTTAGAAAATTGCTTAAAAGGTTGCAGGGCTTTNACAATTGTAGGTGTTTTTTTTTTTTTTTTTTTTTTTTTTTTCTCTTTATTTAGTAGCTCTAACACTTAATCTTGCTTCATGTCACTGCAGACCCAGCAAGGTATAGTGAGTCTTGCCTTTCCCCATGTGCCTGGAAAAGCAGCTGGAAGGCCCCTGAAGAGTGGCTTTCTCAGCCCTTCTAGTGCCAAAACAGGCTGTTGAGTCAAGAAACGGTTTGATCTCTGTCCATGGTTTTAAAAAAGAATTAAGTTTTGGAGAAACTAAATCTGTAATATTTTGAATAAAAATCACTAAAGCATGTGCTCTGAAATACAGGCATGACATTAGTGTGTGGTGAGTCCAACAGCAGAGCATTCACACCTGTACGGCTTAGGGTCATAACTCCGTTTTCTAGCTGCGCTGGTGCCCTACCGAGAGGAATGTTTCATCCCATAAAAGAGCTGAAAAGAGACAATGGGATTTCTTTTGCCGGGTTTCTTGTGCTACATCTCAGTCGTCCAGCAGAACCTTTTGAAACAATTACCGATTTAAGCTAGTTTCCCATCCCTATGGAAGAAACCCAGCCCGTCCCGCTCCCGCCATGGCAACTCTCAGCCCCGCTCGCTCCCAGCGGGAGGCCGAGTGAGCCGTGGCCCTGCCCGTCCCCGGCAGCCCCGCTTCCCCCGGGGATGCT
>VYZW01032763.1:76326-87825 GCA_013401315.1 Balaeniceps rex | reverse complement strand
GGCGGTGCAGGTGGCGGCGGGCAGCCTGCTGGCTCTGCTCATCCTCTGGACGCTCTTTGGGAACGTGCTGGTGTGCGCGGCCATAGTCCGCTACCGGCACCTGAGGAGCAAGGTCACCAACATCTTCATCGTGTCCCTGGCCGTCTCGGACCTGCTGGTGGCTCTGCTAGTCATGCCCTGGAAGGCGGTGGCTGAGGTGGCGGGGTACTGGCCCTTCGGGGCTTTCTGCAACATCTGGGTGGCCTTTGATATCATGTGCTCCACGGCCTCCATCCTGAACCTATGTGTGATTAGCGTGGACAGGTACTGGGCCATTTCCAGCCCTTTCCGCTATGAGAGGAAGATGACCGCACGATTGGCGCTGGTGATGATCGGTGTGGCATGGGCTTTGTCTGTGCTCATCTCCTTCATCCCTGTGCAGCTCAACTGGCACAAAGGTGGGGATGTTGTTGCTGCTGGTGATATTGGGGATGGATTTGGCACTGGCTGGGCAGCAGCAGGTGCTGTCACGACCTGGGCAGAAGATATGAGCACCACATGGGTGGCATTAGCAGCAATGAGACCCTCTGATGGGACCTCTGGCAGCAATGATACCCTCTCTAGACCATCAGAGAGCTGTGACTCCAGCCTCAACAGGACTTACGCTATTTCATCCTCCTTGATCAGTTTTTATATCCCGGTGGCTATCATGATAGTTACCTACACTCGAATCTACCGCATTGCCCAGGTGCAGATTCGTCGTATCTCTTCCCTGGAAAGGGCAGCCGAGCATGCACAGAGCTGCCGGAGCAGCCATGTTGACTGCCACCATCACACAAGCCTCAAGTCCTCCATCAGGAAAGAGACCAAGGTGTTGAAGACTCTCTCCGTTATCATGGGTGTCTTTGTCTGCTGCTGGTTGCCTTTCTTCATCTTGAACTGCATGGTTCCCTTCTGCGAGAGCCCACCCACTGACCCCCACGCTGGCCTTCCCTGTGTCAGTGAGACCACCTTTAATATTTTCGTCTGGTTTGGTTGGGCCAACTCCTCTCTCAACCCCATCATCTATGCCTTCAATGCTGACTTTAGAAAGGTCTTCTCCAACCTCCTGGGATGTGGTCAGTTTTGCTCTAGTACTCCAGTGGAGACTGTTAATATAAGCAACGAGCTTATCTCTTACAACCAGGACACCCTTTTCCATAAGGAGATAGTGACTGCTTATGTTAACATGATCCCAAATGTGGTTGACTGTGAGGAAAATCGCGAGGACCCTTTTGATAGGATGTCCCAGCTCTCCCCCGACCACGAGATTGCCACTGACTCTGTCTGTGAGCTGGACTGTGAGGGGGAGATTTCACTAGGCAAAATAACACCTTTCACTCCAAATGGTTTACATTAAATTGCATCCTGTCCTGGTCAGTTCTTTTCAGATTATACAACAAAATATTAGCACTGAGTGGAAAAACCTGCTTGATTTTATGCTCTAGTTTGGTCAGTCACTTCATGGTAAACTCTTCTATGTGTAGCACTTTGCAGGATGTAGACACTGTCGTGCGAGCTGGCAGCACAAACTTAATTCAGCACTTCCCCAGGCTGAGGGAGGACCAGGCAGTCGCGATGATTAGCTGTGGTGAGGTATTGTGGTATAATTGCAGTCAGTTCATGTTTATAACGTGTTTGCAAATGAAGGGTGCCATTGTCAGTGCTAAGTATTACAACTTCTAAAATCAGGGACAGATGTGGCTGGCATAGACATTAAACAAAAAGATTCTAGGCTGTTCATTTGTTCCGATCTTGTGTTTCTTTTTCTTTTTTTTTTTTTTTTTTAAGATAGAAATAATGAGGTGGTGATTTGGATGATTATTTAAATGCGTGTTTCTGCCAAAACAGTTTATGTGAAATTCATGTTCTCCTAGGCGGTGGCGTTGCCTATGATATCCTTGCCATGTTCCCAGATGAATAAATAAAAGTTTTATTGATCAAGGGATTATTATCTTTCATTTATCACCCTGAAAGGTTTACAACAAGTATTCCAACTTTAACATTTCTGTTTGAATGGTGAGAATGATTAACAGCTAAACCCTATTATTTTAAAAGCAAAATGGTCTGTATATATATACACAATTTTTTAATAAATGCAAGGCTCATAGAAATGATTGACTTAAATGAACTCTTTTATATGGCCCTGCTTACAGCTAGATTTATGCCCGTTTTTCTTTAGTAGTATATCTGATGCTATCCCTCTCTGCAGCTAAGAATATCAAGTATACATACCTACAAGCTATTAAAACTTTCCACTTAATTCTGTACTTGAACATACTTTTTAAAGATACTATTAATGAGAAGAGTTTGGTGGTAGAATTAGGAGCTGGATGTGTCTAAAAACAGTAATTATGTTTGAAAATGATGCTAATAATCAGCATTTCCCAGTGTAGACATTAGAGAACTCATTCAAACCAAGAGGAGAAAAAAATGCTGTTGATGTATTTTTTTAGTTATTCACTCATTAACCGGAACTTAAATATACTTCAAGTGCTTGTCTCTATGGAACATTTTAAAGCAGTCTTTAAAAATTGTAAAAGAGTATTTTAAGTTCTGTTTCTATTGAAACATTTACATCAAATGGCATATTTTATTTAGAAACATTTGTAAGCTTTCAGCTCAGAAATCAAAAGTGATCGTATTTCCAAGACAAACGATCAAAGGTAGTAAAAGCAATACCAATATTTATTTCAAGTTTTGGCTCACAAAATGAGCATTTGAATTCATCTGCCCTTTGAAAATACCCATGCCACGAGCTGAGCAGGTTTAAATTGAATTGTAGGTGTTGATTCAGTAGCACTCCCTCCCAGCCTCACCTGGGACCTCCCCCGATCCTGCCTAACTGGGAACTGAAGGCCCCTATATGATGTCTGGAGAAAAAGTAGGATCTGTCCTAGTCAGCATGCTTCAGGGGAAGTCATTTAAGCAGATGCTGGGATTTGTGAATGTTACGCACTTAGGATTGGTCAAGCCCCTAATATTGGTTTGGGGATTGTCTTACCAACCCTTGGGATATGGGGTGGAAGGAGTACAGGAAGCATGTGATTGAAATCCCTTTGTAGTTGCCTCTGCTGCAATCTGGTTTTGTCTGCAAGCAACATTTTGTGTGTGTAGTCTTTGATATTAATTGGTTATATTGTCGTTTTGGGTTATCTTTTCAACTGCTTGTCACTGAAGATTGACATCTACCTGAGCATTTTCTTTGCTGTTGATATGAAATCTCAGCGTAATATCCCTTTACAGCTGTCCTCAGAAAAGGGTATTGTGGCTGTGGCTTAGGGAAGCTTGAAAAACAGAAATCCCATGCCCAAAACCAGGTTCAGCCTACTAATGTCTTGACATTGAGGGTGAGTATGTTATCGTTTCTCTATTAAAAAAATAATTTTCCCAAATAAAAATGAATTTTTATTCATTTATAAATGAAAATAGATTTTTTTTATTTTCTCGTTACTACTCAAGTTTTGAGGCTAGTACAGCATGTTAAACTTTCTGGATCTGTGCAAAAAGCCTATGATATCCAGATGCAAGAGGTGCAGGCACCTGGTGCTTATTCCAGCTCCCAGGGCAACACCTATATTTTATCCAATTTTGTCCATATTACATCAGAAACAGCCCAGGGAAATGGGGAAGGGAAAACAGATGATTTCTTCCTGAGCATCTGCGTGCCAGCAGGCGGTGCAGTCTGATGCTGTGTGTTACACCCTGCTCCAGCAGCAGTGCAGAGCAACAGAACAGCTTCAGTATTAACAGTGTAGAGGGTGTCCCCCTGTCTCCCCAGGTAGCCTTTCCTCTTCAAAATAATCCCTGTCCTGGTGGTGCGACAGTTCCTTTGGATCCAGTTCCCGGCAGGTGTGGTGGAGAGGTAGATGTGTACAAGAAGATGCTAGTGCATCCCCCTGACAGGTGTTTTTCTCCTGTCGAGGCTTTACCTGCCTGGGTTTCTGGCGTAAGTGGGTGGGCTAATGTTAGGGTGTGAGAAGATGACATCTCCATCAGTGGGTTTATATAACAGCTTTGCACAGAATATTAGAAACAGTCTTATCTCAGATCTGAAGGAAGGCAATTTTTTAGCCTGCCCCCAGGATTTGGGAGCATGATTAGGACAATAGAGAAAACTGGTCAAATTGCCACTTCCCATTGCAAATTTTTAGTTCACGACTTCGGCTGTTAAATGATTTCTGATGGTGGCTCTGCAATGTAATCTCTCTCCTTGGAATATGTACCTGTCAGAGGGCTTCAACCTTTGGAGCCCAGGAGCATCAGAAAGGGAACATTTCTGCTTCAAAAGACAGAGAGAAGGTACTTTTTTGGTAGAAGCACAGGTTGAACTTACAGATCTGAAAAAAAACCCTTTTTCTTGAGTTGTAACGTAGGGACGATTTGTTGCTTTTTAACGTGTCTTAATTACTTATCACTGACAAAGCTAGAGTATTCAGAATTAGTAAGATACACTTTTTAAAGAAATGCATATCTTGCCTTGAACTATAAAAAAGGGCAGACCGTTTCACTGAGAACATCCCCCAAAAAGATTGTTTTAACTGGTTTCTCTCAGATGAAACTGCTGCCCTACTTTTTAATGGTTTCCCTCTTAAGGACTAATGCCTCTGCCTAGCCGTAGAGCAGAGTTCATTGGAAGTGCAAGTAGGTTTTTATAGTCCTCGTATCCTTGTGGTGTCACTCTGGAACTCATCTGTGCCAATGGTTTTGTGCCTCCCACCAACATGTTTTCTTCTGTGAAAGTCACCTTGCTCCTGTCATGCATTTTACTCCCTAATTAAGCAATAGATAGCTCAGTTTGGGGGGGGTTTCTTTTTTTGTCCTTTGTACTTTAATGATTTTAATGTACAGTGCAGTTTGGCTTTGAGTCATTGTTACTTAATCTAGTCCTGAGTGACGGCTGACCTTCAAGATCCCCGATTATTTTCAGTTTCTATTTTGTGTTATTGTTTATATATCTTACCTTGCAATACATGTCACTGTTAAATTACCTCTGAGCCAGCCAAATCTTTTGTTACAGCTTATTCTGTTAGTCCTGGATAACTCCATACCAAAGGAGGGTCGGTGTATCAGTAATCTGTATGTTTTCTGTCTGAGTTAACTAATGACAGAGGAGTTCACTTTAATGAAAAAACAGAACATATGAAGGTATCTTAGTTCATTTTAAGAAGTTGGGACATCGAGGACGTGAAAGTACAGTGTTTTATGTAGAATGCTGCAAACACCATGAAGGCTTGCTCACTGTTCACACCCCCAAAGAGCTTTTAACAGCACTGGCTTTAACAAGGAGTGGTGGGTTGTATAGTGTTGGGGTTTTTTTCCCCAAGCTAAAGAAATGTATATGACTTTCTCAGGGGTGAACAGAAACAAAACACTTTTCAAAGGAAGAAGAATTAATGCAATATTTTTTGGTAAGTTTGCTACTTTATCCCTTTGCTTTCATTGTGTATTTTACTTTTGCCAGCCACATCTGATATGTCTCTTCAGGGAGGCTCCCTACTGAGAACTCGTGTATTTTTGTAACATACAACAAAAAAATGCTTCAAAATTAGGAAGCCTTGTAGAAGTAAGACTAAGCACAATCTTACACCATTTAGGAGTCAATCATGTATCAGCTCAGCATTCAAAAGACTGACAAGACTCAAGGCAGTGTTCAGAACATGCATCAGACTGAAGGTTTGAGAGGTCACAAGTCCTTCAGCTGTTTATATGTGCCAAAATTGCCACTCTTAACAAGGAGGGCATTTTCGTCACTGTCACACAGAAGGCAGGGTAAACACCTATGTCGGTGTTAATAGTTATGCAGAGATTTTTCTTTCCTCTGAGGCCATCTTCGCTACTGTTTAATTTGATTCGTCAGATCTTTAAAATTATTCAGTGCCTATTTAGATCAGTAGAAGACCTCAGTGATGGATGTGCGCTTGGGTCACAGAGCAATGAAATTATTTCTCCTGGCTTCTTGTGAATATTACTACTGGTATTCTCTGCTAGTGGATGATGACATGTTAAAGTTGGCATGCTGAACAAAATATTTCACCAGATGATATGCAGAAATAATTCTTTTATTCAGATTTACTTACTGTTTTCAAGCTTTGGAAGACTTTTCAAACTTTCCAGGAGCTTCACAAAGTCCACATAGAGCATCTCCACTTTGATCGTATCTCAGATCAGCAACAACTGGTTGCATTTTTAGTTCCCTGGTAACTATATAGTGCACTATGCTTTTATGAACAGAATTATGCCTCTCTAAGTTCAAGCTGATGTTTTCAAAGGTGAAGGTATACTTTTGGTCTAAAAGCACAGATGTGCCTATAAATGAGGATATTTCCATTATTAATGGGGCACCAAAGATGTGCCACTGTCTTCAGCCTTTTGTTGTAGCAGTGGTAAGATGGCAGTGTGCAATAATGGGATTAGGGGTGTAAAGGGTGGAAATACAAATAAGTTTATCATCTAAAGCAGACGATGGATTGTTTCTTTCAGGAAACCTGCTGGGTCTCCCAGGATAATTTAGTTTAATAAAAAACTTACAAGATTATTTTATCTTGTTATATGTCTAAGTCCATTCTCAGTTGTGACTGGAGATAACATTCAATAAGATTTATAGTGGACAGATAGCTGTTTGACGAGGCTAAACATTTTTATGGACTTAATCATTTGTATCTCAGCCATCAGTCACATTTGTGAGGTTTGCAAAATACAATGCAGTGATCGTAAAAAAAAAGTTTAAAATTCTAGTCCATGAAAAAAATGTCTTCCTATGAATTATTCCCCACTTGTAACAACAAATATTTTTTTGTATCTTGTACTGCACTCTCATTGGTACCAAAAGAAGCTGGAATGCTCTGAACCTGCTACTAACAATCTGCTGATTCACATTAGCAGGAAAGTCTGAAAAATAAGAAAAGAAACAGCAGCAACATGTACAGATAAGTTCAGTTCGCATGAAATCGGTCTAGCATCAGCCAGCCCTTGCAGGGGACTGCACGGCGGTGAGCCATTCCCTCTGATGCACAGGCACCTCAGCCTTGACCACAAACACGAAATCCCTAGACCTTGGCTGTGTGGTAGACCCCTTGCTCCCAAGATGGATGCTCAAAATCTGCATGTAATGATTAGGAAATCTGAACTTTTTAACAGCTGTTCTGACTTTTGTTTACTACATAAAAGAGAAACAACACTTCTCTTTTTCTGAGGTTATACTCTGAAATAAGTGGTTGCAAGTGGTTGGTTTAGCTGCTGCCTGGCTAGTGCTTGAACGGATGTGGCTACGATAGCTGCTCAGGGTTTAGATATTTGAACTGCTCTTATGTTGTAGTTTAGGGGTCTAATACTGAGTGGAAGAAATGCTAAATTCATATAGATTTTCCAGAGCCCCTGAGGAGCACTGCAAAACACAGTCTGGTGGTTGCTGAGCAGAGATGAGCCTTGACCACAGCCTGAGCGTGGTTGCTTCCAAGGACACGGAGAAGTCTAGTCTGCAGCTCACCTGCTGCAGTTCTGAAAATGTCCCTTGAGTAAAATATTAACAAGGAAGTTCAGTGTGCCCTCTTTTACCCTTTGACCTCATTTTTCCAATCTGAAAGGTTTTTAGTAAGCTTAAACATCTACATTTCTAGCCTTTGGCCTTGACCTTTTGATTTCTCTGTTAACTTTGTGTAACTAGTCTCCTTCGATGAACAGAAGTTCCAGGCATGGAGTTAGCTGCTTGGGTACCTCATGGTCACCAAATCTGGAACTACCTCAAGCTACACTTAAATAATGTTATGTCTCCAGCCCAAAGGGAATCTTTTAGATCTTTTTTTTTCCCCAAGTGACAACATTTCCCTCCTCAATGCAAGATTATTCACCAGAAACATAATGTAGAGGACAAGTGTAAATAGACATTTTTTAAAGGTCTTAGGGATTTTGCTTGATTATCCAAAGTGAGAATGGATTGGCATTAGACATAGAGACAAACAGAGTTTTTTCTACAAGAGATTTAATTTTTGGCTTTTGGTAGAAAGAGAGACGGGATGTTTTCATTGTGAAGAGTATATGCATTTGATTTTATACACTTACATGCATACATATGTTCTTTTATATATGTATATACACACACACACAAATATATTTCATCATATTTGCAGGGTAATTAAATATATTTCTCTATATATAAATACAAAATGTGCAAATTCATCCAGAAGGAAGCAAGTCAGATCTTAAAATTTTACTATTATTCTTTCATCACAACAAGCAAATACAAGTACACAGTCTTCCCAGATGTTCAAAAGACATTTTGGCTGTTGAGAATCTTTGAAAATCCAAACTTGAATTATGCAGTGAAAGGGAGCATACAAAATTCTTTCTCTCAACTATGTTATATTCAAAGCATTTTTATAACGATTTGCTAATTGATCTTTATCTATAAGCATTTTGAGACAGGTAGCAAGAAGAAGAAATTATTTAGAAGTACCTCTTGGATGTCTCTCAACAACAGATATTAAAGAACGCTTTTGTCTTTCCAATTTGGTGAAACAAAGGTGCAGACTTCTTGACAGCATGCAAAGTGTTTCTGCTTCATCACAAGATAAAATGTATAGCATAACCTTTCAAAACATCCTATTTAGCTAACACAATGTCCAAATTTTAAATGGCATCTTAGGTAGACATATTTTCTGTATTAAACAGATACTTTGATAATTCAAATAACACCCTGCTCTTAAAAATAATATTTGCAAAGTGTCCAGGGTTTCATAGGTCAAATGGGATAGAGAAATGCAAATTCGAGGAGCAGCTCAGCAGCACTGAACAAAGTAGGCAAGACTGAACATCCTGGCAATAGCAGAGCCATGTCTGAGGACAGGGAAGACAATAGTTGGGTATGAGGCAGGGAGAGAATTTTAGGGAGGAATGAGAGAAACCAGCTGAGGGTTCAGGAAGCCAGACATTTGTTGGCGGTTGAAGATGGCAAGGGACCAGGAAGAAGCGATGTGGTCCCAGATGGCTGAGGCAGCGGTGATAACAGAGGTCAGTAGGTTTTGGACTGAGTGGGTGAAAGGGGGCTGGAAGGGGTCAAGATGGGGTCTGGGCAGTGAGCATCCCTAAGGGCTTGTGGGGCTCTGGGAGGCTGTACAGAGATGGGTGAGATTTCTGTGGGGAAGCTGATGGAGGAGGGCTGAGAGTGGACAGCTCACCCACCCCTTCACCTCCCAGGATCCACAGACTCTCCTGCTCTGTGCAATCCCCACCTACCACTTCTGATTAACTTCAATATTGCAGCTTCATTTTATCATTAAACAGGTACAACTCAGGTGTCGGTCTACTGTGCAGCAGATGAACAGCTGTCATATTTATTCCATTTTATTAAAGCTTGGAAAATAATTTCCACAGCAACACTCTACATCATCCTTCAAGGAGTACTTACTCAAGGAATGGAGAGCAAAGAGAGCTTTGAGATCACCTTCCCACTGTGCTGGATACTGCTGTTTTCGCTGTGGAATGGTAGGGCATTTTAGAGGTTTGTCCTAGTTCTGCTGGATTGCTAGAAGCGAGTCTGTCTTCCAGAAACTTTCTGAAGGTGCCTAGTCCCATTTGAAATCTCTGGTAGAATGGTTTTCGGTATGTCAGTACTATGATTTCTTTAATCTGCAAATAAGGTATCGAACATAGTCAAAATCCACTGCTATATATCGAATGTATATATTCATTGTGAAAAGCTGATCTCCTGTGGTGAGTTGTAACATGATGTTATGGAGTTGACTCTTAGTGACTCAAGCCCAAATCTGCCAATGTGCAAGTACAAAAGATGTGGGGGTTCTGCTTTTTGCTAATACAAGTATTAGCCTTTTTTTTTTTTCAAATACAAAGGTACCAACTTCTACTATTGGTGGGCATATTGAGTACAGATACTTTTGTACAGTGATGGGACAGTTGGAAATGAGCTTAAGAGACAGAAAGCTTAACTTCATAAATAAATAGTTATGTATCATGTAATATCTAATAGGAAAATACTCAGTTCTATACCAGTTCTATACTCAGTTCTATACCAGGCTCATGCTGGCTTACATCTTTGCAGAATGCTTCTCTTTTTTTTTTTTAACCTTTTAGTGACTTCTATCAGGATACCCAGGTGATGGTAACAGCCTTCAGAGATCTGCAGAGATCTGCAGAGTAAACTCCAAAATTTAAATGTTTTGCTTATATACTGTTCGGATGAGAAGTCACAATACCTCTGTTTGAATGTATTCACCACGTTAGCACAAAGGCCTGCACCAGGTAAAGCTCAGCATCTAATACCTGCACTCCCTCTGGATCTGTGCACACCACCGTCTTGGCCCAGTAGTGCCCCAGGTTTGAAGAAGGGGAGACAGTGCCCCTGCTCACACTGCAGCTCAGCAGCCCTCCTTGGAGGCTGCAGAGCTTAATCTGTTTTCAGCAGGGTCTCTCTAACCACCAGACTATGATACACATCGCAAATACTGTCCTTACTGGCCATGATTCTGAGTCAAGCTAAATGGCAGGCTGAGTGTGCTCAGTAAATCAAGCAAGTGGCAGCAATGCAGGAATGCCTAGTCTCCAGGTGCCAACCCTCCATAGTTGGTGGGAAGGAGCCTCAGCAAAAATGAAGGCCAGTGGGGTGTATGTGATGGCACAGCTTTAGGCACTTGAATTAGGCACAATATTGCCTTAAAAATCAACTCGGTGTGGAAGTGGGATTTTTTCCAAGACTGTTGTCCTAAACTTAGGCACTTAAATTCCACGTAAATGGAAATGTAAGCATTTTAATACCTTCTAGGTTACAGATGTATTTACTCAAGTATGCCTGTACATATTGCAAATGAATCTGGATCCCAGCTGGACAGACTTTGAAATGCAACATAAAAGTGTGTAAACTGAATGACTTTGTAAACACAGATTAAGCAGGATCACCCCTTCTCACTTGTGAGCATCACCTGGTTCAGTGTCTACTTTATATTCTCTCACTGTGAGATGAAACAAACCACTGGCCCCTGCATACTACTGCATCCATTCATGTACAGGGGCTATTAAAACACCCTGGAGCAGGGTTTTGCAGCACTGGGACCAATGGATGTAAAATGAGGACCATCCTATGCAATGTGCCCCCCAGCTCGGGCTGACCGGAGAACGGCTTGTGCTACATCTGTGCCTCTTTGCATGTTCAGGCAGCCTCGGGGAGGCTAAAAGATGCACTTAACTTCACGTTTCTGGGCTGAGAGCTTTATTTTGTGGCTCAGAGAGGCACAGCCGACTTTCAGTTGCTTTTTTAAAAGATGGTATGCTTCAGTGCCTTGTGTATAAAAGCAAATGCAATGAATTCAGTGATGGCAGCAATACAAACTTTATAACTTTAATCTGCTAGGACAGATCATTCAGTGGTGAAGATGATTTAAAAGAGATGACTTTGCCATTCTAAAACTGTCTTTGTTGTTGTGCCTCCTCCTCTCCTCTCCTCTCCTCTCCTCTCCTCTCCTCTCCTCT
>VYZW01032763.1:54832-76126 GCA_013401315.1 Balaeniceps rex | reverse complement strand
TCTTCTCTTCTCTTCTCTTCTCTTCTCTTCTCTTCTCTTCTCTTCTCCTCTCCTCTCCTCTCCTCTCCTCTCCTCTCCTCTCCTCTCCTCTTTAATTTCCCAGAATATTAGCTGGAGCACTAGAGAAAATTGTTTGGTACAGGAAGAAAAGTTATTTTCTATTTGGTTAGATATAATAAATTGTCCTAAAAGTGTCTGATAGTCTCCTTAGGAAGCTTCTAATCAATAGCTGGAGGAAACGTACTTTCCAGATCTTTCCTCTAGCCAAGATCTCAACTTTCTCCTTTCTGGGCTCCCTTCTTCTTTCCAAGATGATTGCATTTTTTTGGGGAACCCTGCTTTTCTGCACCACCTCTGCTTTCCAGGACCCCAAGCACCACACAGTCTATGTGCAGAAGCACACTGCGCAATCAGCCTCCTAAGTGGTGACTGTCTCACACCTCTTTATTACTGGAACATTCAGGATGCACCACTTTAGTTCAGTCCAGGTTTTATCAAAATGTACAGGTCTGTATTGGTTGCAGTAGCAGGCTTCTGCTTGAGAGTTCAAAAGTTTGCTTTCAGATACTAATCCCTGCTCCTCCATACCAGTTATCTGCAGCCTATTAATGTTCACAATTTAAGTTCTTTCTTTCACCTACAACAGCTAGAAATGATTATGTGCTAGAAATTGTCCTTCACAACTCTCTTTTCTTCTTCCCTACGAAGGAACTCCAAACTCAGAGGAGACTCATTTCTGCATGTCTCGTTCTGTGTTCAAGTCAGGGGCTTTCAGGTCATATGAAAATACCTCTTTGGCTCTGTATATTCTTCCTAGTTGGCAAGCAGTGATGATCTGAGGCCAGAGACTGGAACTGGGCTTCTAGCTTACCTGCAACTGACCTGGGACTGAAGTGAGGATGGGCCCATCAGGTCCATCAGGGTGGTGTATTGACTTCACTTTTGTCCAGTACTCTCCCTTTGAGAATTTGCTCTCCTTTGACAAAAGAGATGCACCCTTTCCTAAGTTGCTTTGTTGCTTGTGTCAGACTATGAAGTTCCTGCTACTCTCAGCTACCGTCGCTGACTCTGTTGGAGGTGGTAGGATCTGCACCAACCTTAGCTGCCAGCACTTCGGACTGACATTGTATCTGTTGAGGCTTTGAGCAGTGGGAATGTGGTCTTCTCATGCATGCCTTCTTGCCTTCTCTACAGGATGAGATACATACTATGTCCAGTTCCCATCTTTATGAGTTAGAATGCCCATACACAAGAAGATAATACAGGAAAGAAGGAGAAGGATGAAATACAAGAAGTAGTGGATAGTTACACAAAGACTTACAGTTTATGGTCCCAGCATCCCATGCAAGGCTGGCTCTTCATGGACTGGCTACACCTGTATATCTCCTTCCTCCAGCAAGAACATATTTGGAGGCAGCTCACGCCCAGGCTCACATTGGCAGCATTTCTCAGTCCAGTTCTCCTCTCCCAGCGGGCAGAGCTCAGAAGGTCTGGTCCTGGTGTAAATAATGTGCTTTGAAAGCTTAGCCTGGATATGGTTCCCACCTGTTCAAAGGCCCAGTCCAGATCTAAAGTCCTTGATAAAATTAGTTGGCTGGTATTCCCATCCGATAGCTTCCAGTTGTTTGGGATTTTCCAAAACTGAGAGCTAAAAGGGAGTTGGAAATGCTTTTCTACCCTCTTAGCTTTTGTGCTGTGTAGCCCACGTTGTGCCACACCACTGGCTTAATTTGCTCCCTGCTGCTAAACCTCTGAATTTGATTAGAAGGAAAGGTGAGATGTGCAGCCTGACAAACCTGTGCTTAAAAAGTTAAAGAAAAGAACAACAAAAAACTTTCTAGGATTAGCAAGCAATAACTGGATTGCTTTCTGGCTTCATTTCAGCCTCAGTTGCTTCCTCCCACTTCCACCTCTTAGCAAATATTTGATACAGCAGCAGAAGACACCTAGAAGGTGGATTATACAAAATGTTTATGTATTTGGCCTCTGGTTGGAATCCAGACCTGGTTAGTAATTATAGGATCCGTGAAGTCCCTCGAGCGACCTATGCAAGATCAACTGTCATACTCCCACAGCACAAAGTTCTTCCCATAGGAAGAAGTGGCAAAGAGCACTGAAAAGTGTCTTGTCAAACTTCTAATACGCCCTAATGTGATTATGGCAGTGTTAGATTTAACTTCTTCCACAGCTAGGAAAGTTTATGTCCTATTTACTGGTCTGGTATTGAAGGTATTTGAAAATGAGCCAATAACTCTTTTCTGGAGCAGGGAGGGAGATTGCTGAGATCTTCAGGAAGATCTTGCACTGAAATCCTAGAAGAAAGGAACTATCACACCTGATAAGATGTGTGCATGGTTTGTCTAAACCTTTTGAATATTGCAGCTCAAAATGAAGCATTTCCTTTTCTGTAGCTGTTCCTTGTTAAAATGTGCTTAAAATACTGGTGTCTGAGGCACAATGTTTTATACTCTGTCCCTGATTTTTGTTTCATTGACTATTATAAATCCCAAGAAAGCTATAATATCTTATATTTAATCCATAAAATAAACAGTCAAACTTCTGGGGACAAAAGCCCTTCTTCAGGTCTGAAGTATTTTGCCTCTATATCTGCTGAAGGAAAGTGCATGTGCTTGAAAGTCTCTTTGTTTGTCACAGAAGATAATAAACGATGTTACCACCTGCTACAGATAGTGCTGTCCTTGTAGCCTTGATGAGCAGTGATTCCTCTACAATTTTAACTAACTTTAGATATTACTGAAGATTGTGTAAATATCCAACTTGGTCTTAAAAGTTCACTACAGTTTCACTTTCAAATCTGAGGACGTTAAAGTGTTTGAAAAATTGGTTCCTGTGATCAGCTTTTGATTTGCTGCCTCTCTGTTTCATCTAATGTCTCCTTATTTCTTGTGTCACATGACAAAGAGAACAAAAACTCCCGGTCTAGTTTATTTGTGAGCTTATATGCTTTTAAGGTAAACGGTTCCAAACTTTTTAGTTACACTTTACAGGGGAGTTGTTTATGACCCTTATAGTTCTTGTGGAAAACGTCTGCCCTACTATAGTTCTGCCTCCCTAGTTTATGTAAAGTATCCTGTAACAACTGTATGCCTGATTCAGAACTGAATTATTGCACTTTTACACCATCTTAATGCATTTTCTCAGTAAGAGCATAGGTGTAAATTTGCAATAGATTGGTAGGAATCATTATCTGATAACAAAGCAGCAGGAAGAAAAGCAAAACCAAAAAAAAGCAAAGCAGGGACCGTGGTTCAGATGAAGAGTTTGACTCACTGATGCAACTCAAAAGAGACATTTGACAGAGAATCACCTTTTTCTTCCACATACTTGCAATATGAAAAGTTTTGAGAGTAACTATCTTGCCCTGTGCAGATCTGGGAAAACATTGAAGTTGTTTTTTAAATTATACATCTAAGGAGTGGCAGGCCTGATAAAAGAAAATGACTCAAGTTTTACTTAACATTCCCATACATCATTAACCATTTGAGTCAGCGATGTGCAGATAACATGGTATTAAAAAATCTTCTTCAGCCAGTGTTCTTTCCTTGCCTGGAGGATTATAACTATTTTCATATGCAGGGTTTAGTAGGAAAAAAAAAGTATTAGGCTGAAGAAGCAAATCAAATGCTTTTAAGTGACAGAATGTGCTGTAGACAGTGTCATGTGGGAGCCCCAGTCCTGCATTTGTGGGTGTATGAGTGGCTACATGCAAAGGCCAACTGTTGTTTTCCTTGCCACAATTAAAATGTGCAAACATATTTATTTCAGTGTTAAAATTTGGAGGTAACTACAACAGCAAAAGAATAACTGCAGCATCCTGCACTAGTAGGAGTAACTGAGTAGTTTTGTAACTGAGTGGGTTTGTCATTTTTATATCCTTCTTAGGACAAATCCAATTCTAAAGCTGATGATGTGTAACAAAAGCGGACTTGTCATGCAATAACAGCTTTTGAGGTACAGCTGACAGTCGAAGATCTGATGAGTCTAGAAGTTCACTAAGCTTGATTCTCCCCCTTCCCAACCTAAAACATAATCACTCAGACTCCAAACAAGAAATCAAAATGTGTGGATTCAAGTCAAAATATTTCACTCAGATGCATTTAAAGTAATTTGTATTTCTCCAATTGAAATTCTATCAGAAATATTTTATTTCCCCTAGCTCTTTTCCTCCCCCACAAAAAAGTAAGTTAAAGACAAGGCTGCTAGGTGCAATATAAGAGAAGTATTATTACATTCTCAGTAGAAAGCAAACAAACCCACATCCGTATTAAAACTCTGCAACTTGTGCTGCATAAACAATTCTGACATCAAATTTAGTATTGTGTTCATAAGATTTTCAGTGGCCAGCTCACCCAACTACATTAAATCTGCCTTTGAAGATGCAGAGGCAGTTTTGATAAATATAACAAAAATATGATCAGCTTCTGGCTATGAATTCTGTATTCTTAATGTAGCTATTTACAGCCAGAGCTGCACATCTCATCTGAAAATTAGCTCTTCTGTACTGGTTCTGACTGGGATAGAGTTAATGTTCTTCATAGCAGAACAATGCTGATAGCACACTCATGTTTTAGCTTTTGCTGAAGAGTGTTTGCACAGCATCAAGGCCTTCTCTGCTTCTCACTCTGCCCCTGCGAATGAATAGATTGGGGATGTGTAAGAGGTTGGGAGGGGATGCAACCGGCAGATGACCTGAACTAACCAAAGAGGTATTCCATGCTGTATAATGTCATGCTCAGCAATAAAACAGAGAGGAGCGAGGTTAGGTAGGTTAGTCATCTTTTGGTCAGGAACTGGCAGGTCTACACAAGGGAGGTGGTGAGTGATGGCCTTTGCATCACTTGTTTTGTTTTTTTTCCCCTTCTATCCTTTCATCCTTTGCTTATTAAACTATTTTTATCTTGACCCACAAGTTTTCTCACTGTTACTCTTCCTTTTCTCTTTCCCATCCCACTGGGGGACAATTTTCTTTCTGCTTTTAGATCATTGTGTGACCTGTTAGTGTAAAATCATCCCAGTGTCTCATCCACTTCAGTGTAAGGTCACCAAAAGCAACGCCATGTTCGTGGACCTTGTTATTTCACTGCGCTGGCCAGCATAACCTTTGTAATGTGGATGCTTTTAAATACAAGAGAGGAATTACCCTAGCAGAGGAAAAGATTAAGCTCTTGCTTGCAAAACTGAGAAGAAGTTACAATGAAAGCAATAGTAATAGAAGGCAATGACCACATACCTTTGCTGACAGGCAGAGTCTGTTATAGATCAAAGAAGGAAGCTGAAAGAAAAGCCATTAGGGCTGGATTGGAGCTGCACTTGCAGCTGGGTGAGGTGGTCGCATGCCCAGGGAGCTCTGTGATATTGGTGAGGCTTGTAGGACCCCCCTGCCCCCATCCCCAGGCACAGGCAGCTGTAGAAGGGGCAGGCAGGGAACAGGGGCTCTTACTGTCAGCTGCTGGGACTTGTTCCCTGCCGGTTCTTTGTGAGCCATAATGGCTCCCACCACTTCCCTGCTTATACCACAGCGTATCTAACATTAGCCCAGTGGCCTGCCATACCTGGAAACTTGCCTTAAAAAGAAGGAGAAAACGGGAAGGTGAAGAGCTGATGGCTGGCTGGTGCCTTCCGTAGGTGGAAGATGAAGGTAGACTGGTTTGAAGAATTTGCTGTTTGCATGGATGATCTGATGAAATTAATTTTTTTAATACACCCCAAATTTATGGGTGATTATAGAATCATAGAATTGTTTGGGTTGGAAGGGACCTTTAAAGGTCATCTGGCCCAACCCCCCTGCAATGAGCAGGGACCTCTTCAACTAGATGAGGTTGCTCAGAGCCCCGTCCAACCTGGCCTTGAATGTTTCCAGGGATGGAGCATCCACTACCTCTCTGGGCAACCTGTTCCAGTGTTTCACCACCCTCATTGTAAAAAGTTTCTTCCTTATATCTAGCCTAAATCTGCCCTCCTTTAGTTTAAAACCATTACCCCTTGTCCTATCGCAACAGGCCCTGCTAAAATGTTTGTCCCCATCTTTCTTATAAGCCCTCTCTAAGTACTGAAAGGCTGCAATAAGGTCTCCCCAGAGCCTTCTCTTCTCCAGGCTGAACAGCCCCAACTCTCTAAGCCTGTCCTCCTAGGAGAGGTGTTCCATCCCTCTGATCATTTTTGTGGCCCTCCTCTGGACCCACTCCAACAGGTCCATGTCTTTCCTGTGCTGAGGGATCCAGAGCTGGATGCAGTACTCCAGGTGGGGTCTCACCAGAGCAGAGTAAAGGGGCAGAATCACCCCCCTTGACCTGCTGGCCAAGCTTCTTTTGATGCAGCCCAGGATACGGTTGGCCTTCTGGGCTGTGAGTGCACATTATGATGTCTCTAATGGTGCAGACATTTGTCTGTTTGAGTATTACCTTCTATCATGCATTGAGAGATACTTATGCCAGTGGAATTATCATTACTGTTATAAAAAGTAATCTTTTTTTCTTTGAACAACTTGTCTCATCACTCTATTAAGCTACATTTGTTCTCATTTAGAAGCTATTTTTCAGATATCCATTTTCAATCCAAACCAAAAAGTCTTTTCCCAATTTTCTTTCCACTTCAGCTAAAAATAACACAAGCTGACAAAAACAGACAAATTTCCAGGTAATGTTTGTCTTTCTATTTTTATTAATACCCTGATGATACCTTTGTTGTTTTCCTGCCTGTTGGTCACTCTGTAGCCATCACTCCATCACTAGTGGGTGAGTTTACAGAACAGTAGAGGAAGCAAAACACATGTGTCGGTGTAGTACCAAGAGCAGAGGTGACGTGGTGTGAGCAGAGTTGGGCATCCTGTGCAATCACACAGCTTCACAGTGAAGTGCAAACAGGGGGTGGACCAACACACCTTATGTATATCTGGTAAAACCCACCCCAGTTCTCAATAAAGAACTGAGAAGCAGCAGCTAGGATAGAAAAAATAATTCCTTTTTCAGTTATGTCAACTTTTTCAGGATTCTGCAGAGCTGGCAACGCAGCAATTCCTAGTTAGGGCTAGAAAGACAGACACTTTTTCCTTTAATTTGAAGAGGTACAGATCACAAAGACACAAAGACATGTCCCCAGAAGCCTAAGCGATGTTGTAGAAAGGCTTAGCTGCTTTGTCTAAATTTGTTCTGGGAAGCTGGAGTTTGAACTTCCCATCCCAGACTAAAATAAAGCAATAAATCCAGGTCTGTTTCTTGCTGTGCTTTAACCACCAGGCTGCTGTATGTCAGGTGAGCAATAAAGAAAGGAACGAGCTCAGAAGAGCTCTTTGAAACCTTCCCAGCAGATCGCAGTCTCTGGACCCCAAGAGTTGAAAGCTCATCCACCCATCTCACAGCCCTGAGCTGAGGCCCAAGCTCCACTCCAAGACCTGGTGTTTGACACCAGCTCTAGACAGCTCCCTACAGTGTGCTGAGTGGTTTTGGGTAACCCTTTGAGGAGTCCTCACACAATATGGAAGCTGGACACCTGCCTGTGCCTTTGTACTCCAGCCTGGAGGCCAGGCTGTGCCCCCTCACCTGCGAGCACTGAGGTTCTTTTGTAGCCTTAGGCCACAACAGCTCAGATGTGGCTCTCCTGCCTGAGTGCTCACTTCTGGCTAGCCTGGATATTTTATACTCAGATGCTGACCATTAGGACAATCTTTTCATTGAAGGCATATTTAGAGAGAATATTGGCTATACAATGTGAAGTTTTTGAGCTGTGTTTGGGATTTTTGATTCTCAGAATGAAGCAAACCACACCTGGGAGGTGTGGGATATGCTGCTGAGGTTCAGTCCAGCATTGCTTGGAAAGGGCACAGAGGGTGAAAGGAGCCTCCTGCCTTTATGCTCCCAAGTGTCTTTGGTCAAATCTCCCATGTTTTCTTACAGGCCAGGATGGGCACTTGCTAGTGTCCCTGCAGTTGCAGACTGCTCTACCAAGGCTGGGGAAAACATAGGCCCATGAATTACCTTACCAGCTCCATAGCAAGCAATCAGCTGGAAACCTGTACCCCATATACTCTGGCCTCCTCTCTCCACCCTGTTTTGCAAAAGACCACTCGGCTGTGTACAACTGCATGAATTCCCAGCTCAGGACTGTGGTAGAAGCTAAAAGGAGAGCACACCAGATTCCTGTTTGTGCATATTTTGCTGGTCTTCCTTGTATCACAGAGGTTTGATGGTATTTGGGAAAAAAGACATCTGTGTATCTAGTTGTCATCATGACGTTCATTCATTTGCTCTGGAGCTGTTCGCATTCATGCAAAACTTTCATTAGCTTTAATGAAGCTCTCTGCAAATTCTCTGGCCATGGTCTCTTATTCATTGCTATGGCTCCAGCGGGAAGGGAAGTCCCTCAGCTCGACTTTGCTAGCCTGGACAGCCATCCTTAATCTGCAGTGAGCCTTCCTGAGATGATTCTTCTAATTTAAAATAAAATAAAAATACGCTAGTTCAAAATGTCTCTGCCTCATCAGCATGAAGCATGAACTACTGCAATAGCAGTGCATTACTAATGACCTTTGGGGAAGAAATTATTTTTTTGAAGCTACTCAATTTAAAAGACATGAAGGTTCTTTGAAAGCTGCTGACATACTTGAAACATTAGTAATGATCCCGTTGGAAGATAGATTAGTAAGTGAAGATGAAAATGCCCAGAGAGCAAGTAAGCTATATTTGTTATATGATTCTAATTACAGCTTTTTACCTGCATGCTGTTAGCTCCTTTTAAGATATTACAGATACCTCCCTAAATTCTTCCACATCTTGTTGTTTTGGGATTCTTGTGGTACACAGTGCATACCTGCTGTGTGCAGCTAAGCTGAACGCCACTGTGTTGGATTTCTGTTCTAAAGCTGTGGTTGCTTCTGCCCAAAATGTGGCTGCTTTTTTCACTACAGCCCAGCAATATTGCAACGCGCCCCACCCGCCCCCCGACAGTGCACACTGGCTGACCTTTCTAGAAAAGTTGATTTTTCTTTACAAAGGTCTTGAAATTAAATTGGCAAATGTGCTGAGAAGTGTGATGAGTCCATGTCATGGCTTTCAGAAATATATGAATGTAATAATTTATTAAGGGCTTGAGCATACACTGAACCTTACAAGCTGTGGAAAAGTTTACTATCACAAGGCAGTATCTTTAGCTGGTGATAGGTTACTTAGAAATCTGTTTCCTCTGATCACCTTCTCCAGGGCTTTAACTGGTTACTCTGCGTTGTTCTCGGCAAGATGGGTGCCCACCCGAGAGGGGAATCATCTCCTTTTGCTTTTAGGCTTTTGATTTAGAATCATAGAATCATAGAATCGTTTAGGTTGGAAAAGACCTTTAAGATCATCAAGTCCAACAGTAAACCTAACGCTACCAAGTCCACCACTAAACCATGTCCCTAAGCACCTCATCTACATGTCTTTTAAATACCTCCAGGGATGGTGACTCAACCACTTCCCTGGGCAGCCTGTTCCAGTGCTTGACAACCCTTTCCATGAAGAAATTTTTCCTGATATCCAATCTAAACCTCCCCTGGCGCAACCTGAGGCCATTTATGCCCCACTGGAGATTCTGTGGAGAATGGCAATAGCTTTATTCCTACAACCTGAATTGTGTACTTGTGAAATCCCCAGTGAAATTCTTTAATAATATTGTAGTTGCTTTAGTGTTTCATGTTTCCATGTACAGGTCCTCTAAGAGTCTTCCAGATTCCTCCCGGGGCTCTGCATGCTTTTTTATAATTATATCCACCCTTCTTTTATTCCAGTTAAGAGCAAAACACTCATCAGGCTTTTTAGATTTATGTCAGAATGATTCCTCTCCTTTTCTTCTGGGAAGGCAAATGCCTTGTCAGTATTCTCTGTTTTGCTCTCCGTTGCATATCTCACTGGCCTGACCTGTGCTGTGCAGCTCCTGAGCTAAGCAGAGCTGCAGTTCAGACTCTGGTGAAGAGCTCTTTCCACTCATGCTTGTTAAATTGAAAGTAACTTTTGGAGTTCTGAACTTGGGAACTTTGGCATTTTCTTTCTCTCTTGTATTTTTACTAGTTCAAAATGAGTCACCTGCTGCCACTTGACAATTACAAAGAATTAAGGCAGAAGTTTTCTTTTAGGGAGGTCTAGTACAGTATGAAAAACAGGGTGAGCTGAAGGATGGCTCTCTTCAGCCTAAAAGTGCAGCACTGTGCTTGGACAAATGGCTTTGCCTTGTGGCTGAGCACTGGGGCATTGGTTGTTACTTCGGAAGGTACATGGAAGTGTCTAAGAAAATTAATTTTATTGTCAATAGGCTTTGCCTCATACAGGAATCCGTGTAGCTAGTGGAAACTTTTTAGGGGCCAGCAAATAGGAAAACATTGACAAGTGTGAACTTGGAAACTTTTTTTCTGTTTTCCTACTCCATATTTCAAAAAAACATAACTAGAAAGTTTTGCATAACATTTTACTGAGAAATAGTGATGCTACGCACAAGCACTGTCTCCAAAAAGTGGGGAAATTGGACCTATTACCAAGGTGGATGAACTCATGACAGTGCTCTGCAGTAAGAAATAACAGAGAAATGAGAAACTGCTCATCAGGAACGGTCCTTGGCTTGTCCCCACTCCCAGACTCTGCCTGGGAATTTTTTGGGAGACTGCCAGTTGGCATGGGCCAAAACTGAGCCAGGGACCTCTACAGTGATTTAACGCTATAGATAGCTGTAAGGGTAGAGTGCCCAGGCATGCTTCCTTTTAATTTACAGGCTCACACTTAACCATCAGAGATCAAGGAATATTATTAGTTTTTGGACCATCTGGTCTCACTGAGATGGGTGCCGTTCCTCTGTGCACCTGTGTTGCCCCCTCTGGCCCCCCAGCCCATGAGGGATTTGCAGGGGGAGCATCTCTGAAAGAGGCACATGGCTGTTTGCCCCGGATGTGTTCATGGGGGCTGGCTTCCCCACCACGGACCGAGAGCAGAGGCAATGGTGGCAGAGGGATCAGGTCCAGTCACTCTCTTGGTCCCACCAGCAGCTACGCTGTGAAACCGTGTGGAGGAGCAGCCAATTTGCTGTGATGTATGGCAGGAAGTTTCCACTAGAGACCAGGCAGCTGCTATGAACGTCATCTGTTAGAATTTCAACTGAAACACATATTCTGGCTCTGCAGTAAGGGTGCAAATTAGACAGAGAGTTCTACAGGACTCATATGCATATCTTCATGAATGTCTGGCTTTGGACAAGAGCCTGATAAATACTGACTTGTTTAAGAATAAAGTTAGTGGTTAAAATCTTTACCAATGAGAGGGGCAAGGTGATGGTGTCCTCTAGACTTTAAATATAACCTGCTGCTCTGCTGGAGTGAAAAGAGAGCTATACAGTAAAAGAGACATTTATCTCCTTCGCTGGTACCACAGACTCATATCCTCCCTGGAGTGATCTGAAAGGTAGTTTCCAATACACAATAAATTTTGCTTTGGTTTTGTTATTTTAATAGTGGTCTTGGGCCAAACTGCAGCATTCACCATCTTTTACACAGTTTTTGTTTTGAAGCATGTGGGCAATGTACTAATGTTGAATTTAATCCTAAAGGACAGGAGAGTGCTTCCAGAAATTACTTGTGCCACATTATGTAGTAATAGGGTGTGCTTTGGGAGTTGAATTCAAGCCTTTGTAGGTTAGAAATTGTGGAACTTAATGCACGTTGATTACGTGCTATAAAATGTCTTATGATTTGATAGAAAAGTATGTTTTCCTCTGACAGCTGTAATATTACAATTAAATCAGTTCCAGATACCTGCCTGTTATAGCTGAAGTAGCTTGGAAGTGGAGGGATGTCAGTTTATTCCAGGTGGTTCAGAGCCTGTGCGTACATTAATCCGATGCACGCCTTAATTTTTAAAATGGCTCTAGCTCTGAAATACTTGAACGGTGGCTTTCCAGAAACATGGGACCAATGGTCCCATGGTTCAGCACCAGGGTCCCAGAGTTTGGTGTGGTGCTGTGTGGATATAAATAGGGGTCAGGACTTAGGCTGACTTACTCCCAGGAATACCAGTAAAACAAACAGCTTCTGCCACTCCTGTCCTCCCAGATAAACTATTTACAAATAGTGCACCCAGTCCGCCGCAGCTGGAGCCCAAGACATGATCAATAGCTGAAAGCACTTGCATATAAGAACATTTTGCAATGACTAAATTAATATTCTGCAACAAAATGTTATCTTTTGTTTATTCCATTGCCAAATTATTTTAAAAGCCCATTTAGATAAATGTCATAAGTAGAAGGAGTGATTTTTTTCTAAAAAGAACAAAACCTGTGCACTGCAGTCTGATCATCTGTGCTGGTAATGGCAATAATTACCATTACACTTTAGTGTCTGCCTTTGACAGAATCAACAGAGATTGATTAAGAATCAACAGAAGGATCCAGGAAGAAAAAAATTGGAGTCTAGGTAAAGTCTATACTTATTTGAAGAAAACACCACATGGAAACAATAATTTATATTTACACCATCTTTTCTAACTGGAAGGATCTGCAACTTTGTACAAATTAAGTCAAGTGATTTTCAAAATGTGAGACGTGCTATTTGTACATTACCATCAGAAGAAACCATATATGTGTATTGATTGTGTGCTATCAATAGCAGTAATAACATTTACACAGCATCTTTAGCCATGAAACAAGTACTAATTAAAGTAAATTGCAAACGGGAAAAATGGACTAATGGCCTTTCTTTCTTCGTCATAGCCTTTCACACTATTAGCTATGCTTGAAAAGAAAACTTTGGTTAGCTGTCCCTAGAGTAGCATTAGGCAATGCACTGAAGGTACAGTCAGTATCTTGATTCTTCATGTATGTAATATAAAATAAAACAGAAATATTTATGAAATGCACTTCTGATAATCTGCGCTGCTGACAATATGCGACAGCTAAAATCTTTTGCAGCTCTTATGCCTCCACCTCCATCCCTTACTTACACCTGCCTGGGAGCTGCTGGAGGCGGGAAGAGGGTCTGGAGCCGGGCATCCCCTGTCGCAGCTCATCTCGCTGTGGCCATGCTGGAGCTGTCAGGTCATGGGGAAAGGTCCTGCTTGGATTTGGATGGTGTGGGAGCTCCTATAGGGCCTGTTCAAGCATGGCAATGGCTGTACCTCATGCGAGATCTAGTAAGCAATAATCAGTTGGTCTGTGTCGGTTTCATGTTTTGAGACTAATATGTATTTCAATAAAAATCCCTGGAAAGGGGCTGTACCTCTTCAGTTGTATGGTTGCCTACACTTACACAATGAGTACCCAATTTCAAGGCAGTATTAGAAAAAGAAGTCTCACTTTTGCCTGGTGGCACTTATCTTCCTGGCTGCCCTATCGTCAAGGGAGGGAAGGACACCGCAGGACGCAGTTTAGGCAGCAGGCAGTAAGCAGGACTAAGAGCAGCCTTTGTGGATGTCTCTCAGAACCATGGCAAGCCTGTAAGTCTTCTCCTTCTATGAGCATCCTTTATCATCAGGAGAGTTTCAATATTTCGCATCTCATCTTAGCATAAAATTTACATTTCTTGGGAGTGTAAAGGACCAGGATTTTATCACCATTATAGTGACATAAACCAAGGGCCAATGTATGCAAAGTTACGTAGGCACAATAACAGTCAGAGTCTCACCAGAATTGAGAGGATTATTTTTACTTTAGAAAAATACTATTTTTTCAGCTTGTTGATCTAAAATTTAATTACGTGACCGTGGAAACAAAGCCCTGCATCCAGCCCTGGTTACAGCTGGGGCAATACTTTTGATGGGAAGCAACGTAATGCTATCATTCACTTATCACCACGGTATCCAGGTATTACTTAGTTTTCTCAGCCTTCCTGCAAACTGCACACATTTCTCAGCTATGCAGCCTGATATTCCTGGCAAAAAGTGATTAAAAGTGTGACTCCAGCAACCCTGGCATCTCTGACAAAATAGGCAATGTCAAGATAGACAGGGAAAGAATAATTTAGATAATTCATAGGTTCATTTCTCCCCCTGTATGTCATATCTTTCTATTTAAAGTTAATTTTTGTAACCTGTAAAATAGGAAGGTGATCATTAGGTTACTGAGCAGTTGGACAGGAATTTGACTGAGGCAGATTTGATCTCTGTATGAGCCCTGTTGCAAAAAGCTGGCACTTGAGTTAACGTCTTAAAGACCAGCTCAAACGGTAACATTTTTAAATTATTTTGAATAATTTGGAAGAGCCATATTTCAAAATCTCTCTGCTTGCTGCACTGGAGCTGGACCTTTTCGCAGTGCTCAGGTGCTGACAGAGGAGCCCTTTTTCAAAGATGCTCATGGCCCAGCTTGCCATGCTCATTTAATGTCAAAATCTAACCAAATCTGTTATTGCTTAAATGCATTTCAAGGTCTCTTGAAAAGCCTGTCCTTTATCACTAGTATTTTAAAAAATAAAAGTCTAACAAACTAAACATTGCCAGTTGCTAGTGTCAGTCTGTGAGCAGTGGATGCAGTGGGCACAAGAAGTGTGTGTCCAACAGTGGGACGGGGGCTCTGGGGAGGGAGCAATTTTAAAACTAGCCCTTATTTTTCTTATACTGGTAAAAGAACGCATTAGACTTTATAAGCAGTAAAACTCAGGGTGCTGCCCTAATTTTAGGGCTACATTTCATTCCTCTGTTTTCATTATACTGTCAAAGTTTTGTCATTTTTTTTTCTGAAGTTCTGAGGTCATTCAGATGTTTTAGCAGCTGGCAAAGTGCCACTGCTGAGTGAAGATAACTCTTAATATTTACCAGTTATTCACCACATTCACCAACATGAAGGCTTTTTAGACTGTTCTCTCATAGGTAAAGAAGAATCCTATGGATGAGATGATTTCACTGGCTGGTAGATTGGTATGTAACAGAGATGCTGTAATAGGAGCTTGCTATACCTATGATAGCTGACACCCGCCCCCCCCCCCCCCCCCCCCTTCCCCTCTGATATGTGCAGTGTTCACTGGTATTTCCAGGACTCCTTGCTTGTCATGTGCAGGATGCTCTTGTTCCTCCTCTGGGCTGTGAAAGCTGCCAGCATGGCTAGGTGCCTGGGTGTTTGGCACTTCTCCCCCTCTAGCTGCAAGTGTTTATTCAGAGCCTGTTACAGAAGTACATCTGAATGCCTAAACCCCAGCTAAATTCTCTGTGGCAGGGGACAGTAGCTCTACTGACCTCAGCAACTCTGTAAACACTTTGAAATAGTCAAGACTACAGGCATAAATCAGGTACTCCAGGAAGAGTATCATGTTTGACAAGTAAAGAGGTGATGGCAGCTACCCAGGGCTCCTGCAGCTGCTGTGGAGAATGAGTTTGGTGTGTGATGTGGTTGGCTGTAGGATGAGCCAGGCAGGATGATCCCATTGGAGACGTTGCCTGGCTGGCTTGGTCACATAAGTGTGAGCTCCTGAGCCAGCACAGCCTCGCTGCCAGTGAGATGACATGACCCAAGGACAGGAGGTAAGTTTTAACTGCCCAGGAGCGAGACACGGCCCATGAAGTGTGGATTGGCCACATCTGCACTGCAAAATGCCTTTTATAACAGTAATAACAGAATGAGATGACAGTACAGAGGGAGAAGGCCTGTTGCATCCCCAGGTTCACTGGTACTGAAGTGGGTTCTGGATCTGAATGTCAATAACAATTGAGCATGTAATAATATACCTTCAGCAGCAGTTTCTAGATGGTGGGATTTATCTGGCAAAAAGTAGGTGGGGATGTTAGAGGTCTCCTCTCTCCGTGTTTGTGTGTCCTGGTGAGGTACTATGCTCCTAGTTAAGAGTGGGGGCAGAACCATGCGTAGTCTTTTCTGCCTCAAGCCACTACTGCCACAGAGCAGACTGTGTTGCATTTGGTTTTATCCTGCTGCTCAGAAGCACTCTGATGTGCTTTGGCTGTGATAGTGATGGCCAGCTTCCCTGCCTCCCCTCAGTCTCATCTGACAATCTTTGTAAGGGAAAGAGTCATCAGATTCCCCTGTGCCTCCAAATGCCCTCTCTGACAGAGAGAAGACCTTGAGAAGATGACAAGCAGAGATGAGATCAGCTCCTTGGGAGTCCCACTGCTCTGCTCTGAGAGGAGGATAGTCAGAGTCTGCAGATGGGTCCCTGACTCTTCCCATCCTCCCCACAGGCATGTTGCACCATTTCCCATCATGGCAGCTCTCATACCAGCGCAACTCCACCACTGTTGTGTGGTGTTAGCCAGTGCCATGGTGACGCCTGAGATGCTGAGAGAGGTCATGGGCCATAGCTCACCCCTGATATATACATGATAACTAAGTAAGTTGATGTAAGCATGCTTTTGAAAGGTGATCTTTAAAACATACTTTATGAGGTGTCTCTCTTCCAAAAGATAGCTATTTAAGGTAAAGCACTATGTAACTACTGGAAGTAGATAGTCAGCTATTCGAAGCTGATTACCTCTGCTAATGAAAGGACTAATATTCTGCAACTGTGCAGTGTATGTTTATTGTGGAGCAGATGTTGGGATTTGGAATATATATTGAGGAAACTCAATTTTCTGTTTATTTTCAGCATGGTATTTGTTGCTTGAGTGTATGTTATCGTGACTCATTTGGGAAGATTAAACTTGAGCCTACCAAGTTCCTAGCGCACAGCAAGGTGCCTTGAAAGTTCTTGATGGTTGATGGTAGAGTTTGCTCCTTCATTTAACCACACTGCCTTAACGAGGAGCGCATTTACAGCACCCACTGTTCCCATCCAGATGACACAGATTGGAGTCTCCCACTCCAGAATATCAACACAAATTGCTGCTGCCACTAAAGTGGAGCCAAGAGAATAAAGTTATTCAGCAGCAATTTTATTTTTTTTGCCACGTGGCTTTAAAACACAGTATAGTTGAGTATTGTGGCATTTCTCTGTTATAAGGTTCAGCTGTAATTACTAGAGACTTTCCAGATCAATATGTTCAGCACTTCAAATTTTAGATGCTAATTAAAATGTTTTTCCCATTGATTTTCTTTTTTTGACTTTTTCCATCACAGTCAAGAGGAGAACTCTTATACCCTGTCTGTGTGGAAAATGTACGGATGGGAGCAGCTAGCCACATTTGAAGCAGTGTTAGCTGGCAGTGATACAATCAGTATGGCTATGGCTAACTTTTCCTCTGATGCACTGTAAACCAATTTCAGGGTAAAATAAGTTCTGAGCAAGTAAAAAGAATGATCATCACTGCAGCCTGCTCCTGATGGAGAGAGAAATATATGGGTTAACAGGAGAGAGGCTTTTCTGGGTGAAGTCACTCAAAAAATTCAACAATTATCTCTTGCATCCTGCCAGTTAAGAAAATTGCATTGAAAGGCTTTGATTATAGTGTGGAAAAAGAAAAAAGGATGAAAGATTAAAGGAGCTGAAACACAGGTTATTCCACATGGAGTTACAAACATCTGTGTCTGATCTGTGGCTTGAGCATTGCGTGCTTGCAGCTCTCTCCTGGCCAGGGCCGTGGGGATTCGGGGGCACTTCAAAGGAGTAAGAGAAATTGTTCTTACGTTCCTGCTCGCTATGCAGTTTCTGGCTGTTCATAGTCGCGTTGTGAATACTGTTGGCTTTATTCTGCCTTGTACCATGTTGCCAATGATTTACTCCAAAAGTTTGAACCTGAGAGCCCCAGAAGAGTGTTCAAAAGCCTGCAGGACTGCAGTCCTGAAAAACGCTGTGTGTGCCAATGGCGCACAGGCTGACAGAGAGCAGAAAACAAATCTAATACATAGATAATATGAGGAGAGGGCTGGAACTGTGTGAGAAGTGAAGGTGTTGTGGAAATCATGCTTAAAAGAAGATGATGAAACTAAGGAAAAGCCTGTTCTCAATGGGTTGGTGTCATTTTGAAATGGATTCAACAGGTAGGCTGAGTAATGTGGTTTTCCCCTCCATATCCTTAGTGGTTCCCCTAAAAACATCCATCAGGAGCAGGGATTTTTGATGTGGTCAGGCCGGCTCATGAACACCTACTGAGCCAGTTCAAACATGGAGAACAGCTCCAGTTTGTGTAAAAATAAAGGGGATTTTTTTTTGGACAACTAAATTACAAATTATTTTACTGTACTTGAGCCATCTAGTCGTATGTAAACCTAGGGTTTAGCTGTCAAACCCCAAAGAGTCTGAACCTATGTTATCACACACATTTTTTTTCTATAAACATTGTGCTAGAGTATATAAAAAGATGCAGGTATCAATAGATTAATATAACTCTCCATTCTACTGCCAATATAAACTAAGCAATACAGAAAGAACTTCACTATTTCAGTATTAACAAGATCATAAAAATTCATAAGGCATTAAAAGCTTCTAGTTAAGCTGTGTGAGAATTTCTGAATATGCTTTATATAGGACTAGGCTGAAAATAACTCATAAGAAATTATTTTCAGTGGCTTTTTAAGCTGCTCTAAGTTCAGCAAGAGTTATGATTTGCAGCCTATTATTATTTGGCCCTAGATTTGCACAGAGAACTCGCATGGGAATACACTGATAATTATTACAAACTTTGCATCAATAACTGGGAATGAATGTAGAAAAATCCAAACCAGCAGGGAGCTGCAATCCCTCTTTGCTAGTTGTGCACAGTTGTATTTATATTTCAAGGACTAGAACTATTCCAGTGATGATTTATAGAACTTCTCCTTTCTAACTAAAGAAAGCAAATCACAGAATCACAGAATGTTTGGGGTTGGAAGGGACTTCTGGAGATCATGTAGTCCAACCCCCCCCTGCTAAAGCAGGTTTACCTAGAGCAGGTTGCACAGGATCATGACCAGGTGGGTTTTGAATATCTCCAGAGATGGAGACTCTACAACATCTCTGGGCAGCCTGTTCCAGTGTTCTGTCACCCTCAAAGTAAAGTTTTTCCTCATATTCAGATGGAACTTCCTGTATTTCAGTTTGTGCCTGTTGCCTCTTACCCTGTTGCTGGGCACCACTGAAAAGAGTCTGGCCCCATCCTCCTGCCACCCTCCCTTAAGATATTTGTAAGCTTTGATAACATCCCCTCTAAGTCTCCTCTTTTCCAAGCTAAACAGACCCAGGGCTCTCAGCCTTTCCTCATAAAAGAGATACTCCTGTCCCCTCATCATCTTCATAGCCCTCCACTGGACTCTCTCCAGTAGTTCCTTGTCTTTTTTGAACTGGTGAGCCCAGAACTGGACCCAGCACTCCAGATGTGTCCTCACCAAGGCAGAGCAGAGGGGGAGAATAACATGCCTCGACCTGCTGGCCACACTCTTCCTAATATGCCCCGTGATACCATTGGCCTTCTTGGCCACAAGAACACATTGCTGGCTCACTAAACTCACTAAACATTCACAGATACATCAACCATTTAATTTAAAAATCTGTGAACTGGTCTGGAGAAGTGCTTCCGTTCATGCAATTTAATAAAGTTTTACTTAATCCAACATGTGCAAGGAGATACAGTTTACTGTATTTATGGATTGATGCTATTAGAATATGGAAATTTATTTTTTTAGAATCTTGTAGGGCACATAAAGTCATATTTTATGTATTATATATACATAAAATAAACATATGTGTATAGAGAACTCTGCACATGAAAATACATATATAATTATTCCCCTACTAGATCCATCCCCCATCTGGGCATGGATCTGGTAACTGAATGCAATTATTCCAATAACAGGCCATTTTTGTACACATTCTCTGTTTTGAATAAAAAGATCTCTGCACTTGCAATTTCAGAAATTAGTCACATAGCTGCACTATTAACCCAAGAGCAAGACTTTTATTGAGTCTTAGATGCACATTTCTCTGTGGATAACTAATATTTGAATACATTGTAGAAGAAACATCTGAAAACAGCAATTTTCTGAAAATTAGCTGAAAATGTCTATTAAAAAAAACCAAAACCCTTTCACTACCATCATAACAACAGAAGGCATTTAAAATTCATGAGCATTCTTGATATACTGAATGTATATAAGGAATAACTGACTAATATCTAGCTGTCTAATGTATGTTTTGCCTTCTGTTTTGCATTGGGATACATCTGATGCAGAGCCATTAGTCACTGTGGTGACAGAATGCATTTGATCCACCAAATAAAACTGAGGTCTAACCAAACTGGTATATGATTGCAGTGTCGTTGTCAGTGGACTACCACACCTGAAGATAAGCAAACTTTTGACCATTACACATTTTTTTTTTCAAGCAGTGATTTTCCCTTGTGCTAGAAATGTTTGTAGGTGTTTATGCTCTGTGTTAACTCTAATGTGCTGAGGATGCACCCTAGGTCAGAGGGTCAGCTGGCAGAGCCTGGCTGGTCAGAGCCTGGCATTTAGCTGCTATTTCTGCTTCTCACATCCCCTTCACAGTTTGTTTTTTGTCTGAGAAGCTGTTGGAAACATAAGCAAGGAAGGGTGGTGCTGCTCCTTCTCTTGATGTGTGGTAGGAGCTTTGCAGATCCCAAAGCTGTCGCTCAGGTGAAAGGTGAGCTGGCTCCTTCCAAGACAGAGGCAGCTGGAGGAAGAGGGACTCTTCAAGCCTCAACACCTTTGTGGACCTTTATAATATTTGTTCTCATGCTGCTTCGTCCTTGTTCTCTTATAGCCCCCAGCTAAATCTAGCTGGCAAAAATACAGACTTTGAAAGGGGTCGTGATGATGTTATTTGATGAGGTATTAAATAAATAAAATTCAAGGTTATATTTTGGTTTTATAATGCAAAAAAATCTGATCTCCCAGGTGTCTGCAACTTAGAGAGAGGCAAGGGCTGGAGTTCTTTTGCTATGAGAAACCTATATACAAATGAAGAGACCACCAAAAAATACAGAATGAAGCAACTCTTGAGATTCAGAAATATGAAGCATAAAAGGTCATAGAGCAGATTAAGCATTTATCATGTATCTTCTCAGTAAGTTGTAAGGTTTTGTCCTTTAAGTAACTGTTAAAGGACTAAACCAAGTACTTCTGCCAGGGAGAGGGAGAGGGACTGGATCTCAGATCTGCTGCCAGCAGTGACAATGTTTAGGAACTCGCTCCAACCCAATCAGTTGTCAGGAGGGCAGATGGTGAGCTGGTTGAGTTGTGTTATGTAGGTCNAATAGGCATCTATGATCTAATATTGTGTACAGAAGAAAGTATTGTCAAGATCTTTCATATGAAAGAAAAAAGAAACATCTTTGCCTTCAAAATCATATTTTTGAAGTAGTCTTGAGTAGCTTAATGACAGCGAAAGCATGTATGATGTGTTACAATTTTCTGTTACTTCTAAATTACAAAAACATTGTCTTAGCGCTGTGA
>VYZW01032763.1:14693-51746 GCA_013401315.1 Balaeniceps rex | reverse complement strand
GTCTCCACCTAGCAGTTTAGAAAAGTGCAAAAAGAAAAAATCTAAGGCTGGCCAAAAGGACACAGCCTTGCTAGACAACTTTTCCAAACCTAAGATCATGCAAACTTTAGCTAAGTTTGTTAATGCAAGTATCTGAGCACCATCAGATTCTAGCTCACAACTTGACATACTATCCAAATGGCCCAATTTCTTTTATGTATGAGAATTAAAGCAGCTGAACTTTTTCCATGGGATAACATGAAAGTCTCTCTCTCTATACATATGCATATGTATAGTCTGTAGAGTTTAATTCAAAGGGATAAAACCATATGAAATTTGGATTTAAGTAATTAACTCTTGAACTCCTCTTTGAAAATGTCAGCCTCTAGAGGAAATTGTATTCATCATTTTTATAATCTTTGGCATGCTTGCTCTTCCTAAGTAACTATTGCATTCCTATTTTCTAATTTGAACTGTAAAAATATTTATATAATTGGGTGGAACAAGTCAGAAACAAAAGGTGGAACAAATGTAAAGAGGTGAGCATTGCATTTAGCTTGACCGATTTTTTAACTGAGAGAAACAAAAGAAAATGAAACAAAAATCAATGTCTCTGCATGGCAGCTTGCATAGCAGCAGACAAATTATCTCCTACCCTTACAAGGTCGTGCTCTTAATGTATTGTGTTTCAGGGATCTGACAGAGTTATATTTTGCTTTTTACCTTTTGGGAATTATATTAAGACAACCAGCAACTCTAGCAGTCTCATTCTTGGTACTCTTCTTTGGCGTATGAACCAGACTACTTAAGTCCCACTTAAACAAAAAAACCCAACAAACCACCAACCAAACAGCCAACCAACCAAATCCCTGCCCCCAAACTCAGAAGAAAAGCATCACGTCAGTGCTTTTGCAGCATCTGAATAATTACATTGTTTTTCCAGATTGAGAAAGCAAGCCATCGGTTTACTATTTAAAGAAGATAAAAATGTGCAGGGTTTCCTAAGCTTAGAACACCTTTATGTATACCATGCCTTTCTTGGATACATTTGTACGGTTGAAGACATTGGAGGCGACTTCTGTTAACTTCACTGATCACTGGATAAAAGTCTGCTGAAAGCTTTTCTTCTGTGCTTTTTAAAAATTGAAATCCGACATTTGAAAGAATTTGACTGGAGTGCAGCCTTAGCAGGAACATTTCAAGGAGCTTGACCATCCACTGCCTGTGTTTCTCTTAGGTCATGGCAAAAGCAAGGTTAATGCAGCTTAGCTTGCAAGGAAGAGGGTTGTAGTGACTCAGGTTATGCCTGATTGCTTACTGAGCTGTGATAACTTGATTAGGAGTCCAACTACCAAGCTTTTGCCATGAAATTCACCTTTTCACAGGGCTCACTCCCAAATAATATCACTTGCAGAGAGAATTAAGTATGGACTCAAACCTGATTTTTTTAACAGCTTGAATATTTGCATTAACAAACCTCCTTCATAGTTTGGGTCTATATAGTTCAGGTTTTTAGATTGTATCTGAGCTTTATATTCTGGAGTCAGGCTGAAAGAAAAAGACCGCAGGCATCTCCTTAGAATGCTTTACTCGGATTTGTTCTTCCTGCTGTGTGAGGTGATGGAGCTCTAATAGTTTATATGGTAACTTCTGTATGAAAAAGCACATAAAAATAGTCAAAGGGGCAAAAACACATTTCAAAGAGTTGTTTTTGGTGTTTCTTTTTTCATTTTACTCTGAAGATGAAAATTGTCCCATATGGCCAAACCACTCACATCTTTCCCCACTAGAAAGCAGGTCCTTGTGGAGTGAAAATTGGCTTCAGAACCTGAAGTATGAAATTAAACTTTTATACATATTTCAGATCTTAGGTTTTGCATGTCTTTGTAGCAGAAATAGTCATTTGACTGAATTTCTCATCAGAAAGTAGAGCTTTAGCAACTCAGTCATCCACTGCAAATGACAACTTTCTGCAAAAAAACATTACCAGATTCAACAATTCTTATGCACAGTTATTACTACTACTAGCCAGTTTTAATCATTTACCTCTCACTGATGTCTGTATCTTTATTTCTAAAGCCCAATATAAACATATGAAAGAATGAAGTGTGGAATCTGATTTGAGAAGCAAAAAGTAAATAATACTCAAAAAAATATACAGTTTCAGAGATGATTTTCTTCCCCATAACTCCCAACCACCCAGCTGTAGTGTCCAAAATTGACTGCAGGACTGTACAGTCTTGTACTGGGACATACAAAACCCCATGGAATCGTACAATGAAACTTGTACAGCTGTAGGTATTCAGATTTACCCAGAACAAAATCTACATCACTTTAGTTTAATTCCAAAGGTTTATTTTGCAATCAGTGTGCGTGGACATAACTGATCACACACATGTAACCCACTTGCAGTACTCGTACAAACACCATCTCGCAGTACCTGAACCCAATGTCACAGACAGGAAAAGAGAACGTGGCACCACACAACACTCACTGACAAACACATGGGCTGTAGACAATTTGATACATTCAGCAAGAAAACCAAATGATAAATTGCTGATATTTTCCACTTTGTCCTCTCATTGCTGGAGAAGCTACAGCAGCATAAGAACAGAAAAAAACATTACAGAACAACTTGAAGAACAACACAAACTCTTGTTAGGGTCAGAGATGAGAAAGTTAATGCAGTACTGGCACATCTGAAGTTTCCTCAGAAACTTCCACAATCCAAGGCAGAGGAGACTGCAGCCACCTTCCTTGGCCAGTGAGTAAAGCACTTGCACACATACACGTCTGGAGACTGGAATTGCTTTTAACCCGTACCATGGGCTGGAGCAAACCGCTGGCAAGATGTGCTACCACTGTCCCATGGCATACTCAGCATGTAGCAGCTCTTTGCAGTTGCACAGAAAGTACATATCTGGAGTGTACCTATCTCAGGTAGGGCAAAAGATGAGCAAACGGGGGTTGCAGAAGAGTAACCCCCCCCTGCCCCCCGTTGTTAAATCCGTACAAGCCCCTGAGCTGTGATAGGAAATTCTATTGAACCATCTCTTTACCAACACATTCAGAGCTGGGCTCCAAATGCAACTGTAAGCAACTGTAAGACGATTTTATCTTGTTGCAGAAGTGCAATACAACTGCCGTATCAGGCCAACAGGGTATTTTATTGAAGATATCCAATGGCAACATTATCAACAGGTAAGGCCTGTAATGTACATTAATGAAAAGCACTAAGTGCTAAATTCTGCTAATTCTAATAATAATAATGGTTTCCAATCCTGCCCCCTTGACTCAAATCAGATCACATCATACCATGTTAGTAGCCCTAACTGCAATGTAAGGTAATTCTCAATCTGAATGAGAGGGTCTGAACTTGCCAGTCTCATCCTGAAGGCAGAAGAGGAAGAATTTCTTCCTGAAATTGTCTGGAGGGGTGGCATTCAAGCTCATTTTTTACACAGCCATTCACTTAGCAAGCCTCATGTAACGTATGGAACAGGCAACTAAAGCCACTGAAAGATGACACGTTCACTTGCTAGATATATAATTTTAGAAGTGGTTATTAGAAGACATCTTTCTTCAGTTTTCTCCACAGTATTTGATTAGCTTCTATATATGGTTATCAGTTGGTAAATCCTGATTCACTCTGTTTCTTAACAGTAGCACCAATATAATAAATCTGATTTTTCATTGTTAATTCTCTTGCTCATATATATTTTCATTTTCTTACTTGTTGCTGTACCTCTATCCCAGTAAAATAGCATAAATCCTGGCATAAAGGCTCAGAACAATTTTTCTTCTATTACCCAGTAGTGAAATTGCCTTATTAGGTCAGCTTTCAGTGTGTGCAGTAAATAGGCCACATATAAATAAATCACAGTATAAAACCATATACATCATTTTGTAGTAATAGCTGAACATTAGGATCTCCGATTTTGATTTACAGTATAATTTACAGTGTAAAACAAAACAATAAACAGCTTATCACTTGGGGAAATCTGAAAAAAACAGGTATTGGAAAGCAATTCTCCATTGTGCGTGTATATATATGAATATGCATACACATATGTTTCTTCATATATGAATATATATATGAATATATGTATTTTTTTCAAAATACCCCCAAATTTATGAACTTCTGGATTAGTAAATATGACTTGTGAAAGCAGCTGGCTCTACCTAAATGCTTCATTTGCTTCTTGTGCCTTATTCCTAACTGAGAGCAGCTCTAAGACTTACTGACTTTTCATATAAAACAGCTACCTACTTAATTTAAAAGTGCTTATTACACCCTCAGCATCCAGGTACCTAGAAGGATCAAGAAAAACTATTATTAAATTGCAAACTGGAAAGATGATGTTCATAAAAAAAAAATCCCATGTGGAAGGGAATGGATCACCTAACCCCCGAGAGCCTGCTGAGTCTTTCTATCACAAAATTAAGCAGACTCTGAGGACAGTTTTATAAGGCATTAAATAGCTTAGAAACTTATTAATGTGAACTAGGTCTGGAGCTTCAGAATCTAATGCCCAAATGAAAATTAGTGTTTAAATAAGAAATAGGCACCCAAATTCCTCTGGAGATCTGAGTGTTAAGAAATGAAATTTATGGGGTCTCAGGGAAATTTTTGCTCCTAAGACTTGTTTTAAAAGGAACTTGAAAAGAAAAGCAAAAAAAATAAAAAAAAACCCAACCCTTGGAAAACTTGGTGTTTGATTTTTTTTGTTATGCTACACTCTACACGTACCATCAGAATTCTTTCACTTCACCATGAGGTTTAGTTTTCTTTTCATATTAAAGCTTCTATAGCTGTTCTTAAAAAATAAAATTAAAAAAAGATATATATCCGCAGAAATGCAGTGCCAGCAAACCCAGAAACTAGAGGCAGCTCTATTACTAGTCCATCAGGAGACAAGGAGAGACAAGGAAACACATCAGGACCTGGAGCCCCATTTATGAGAAGCTGGGAGATGTTGAGATGAAGCAACTGGAAGTCAAAATAGCTGGAAAAGGAATGGGAGGTCGGGGGAGTGACACAAGTCTTCTTTCAAGTCCTCAGTTCTCACCTGCAACCTTAATGACATACTGGGAAACGTGGAGAAATGAGAGCCAGTACCATTTCAGGTTTGCTTGCATCGATTCTTAGCAGATCCCTGCTGGGTTCTCTCCCCTTTTCCCTGCCTCCTCCTCCTCCTCCTCCCCAGCAACGCACACCTCCCGGTGAGCACACAGGGGTGCTCAGCCAGCTGCTGGTCATAACCCCTGCTCCCCACCGCCACTTTGCTTCTCCGAGTCTCTATTCCCCACCCCACTCACCACAGCACCTATTCCACAGGTGCCCACGAAAACTCTGGCTCTTATTTATTTAATCAGCTGCCGCTAGTCCAGTCTCTCATTTCCTCAACCATCACCTTAGCTGCTAACGAATTCACCCGTACTCACTTAAAACATATTCAAGGGGGAAGCAGTTCATGCTGTCACATAAAAAAAATAAAAGTTCTGCATTGCTATAAACATACTGAATGAAAAGAGCATGTCTTCCCCCGTCCCCCAAAAGAGCATCCTGAGTTTACACAATCCCTTTTTTGGTTCCCCCATTGTCCACCGAAGACGTGAAGTTTGATTCTTGTTCTGCACTCGATTTCCTCTCCTCTGGGTAGTGGTTCATTTCTTGCATTTCTAAAGATACTTTATTCCTTTTGGCAAATGCCTGGCTGATCTCATTAAATGTCTTATGTTTTGTTTCAGGCAGGACGAAAAACAGGTAGGTAGCTCCTGCAAAGCAGATGGCAGCAAACACTAGGAAGCAGTAGGTCTGTAAACCATCCTGCGAATAGAAAACAAAGGAGAAGGTCATTATAAAAGGGACAAAAGTTAGAAGAAAAGCAACATCAGGAATAGTTTGAAGGAAAAATCAGGTGGTATGGAGCAATTTTTAACCAAGTACAGTAAGTGCTGGCATTCAATGCAAGTCAGAGTGCTTAGCAGTTCATAAAAATGCACGAATCTCTAATTCTTCCAACACTGCCTGTGGCCCATCGATGGAAAAGCAGGTTCCTGGCAGAGGCACGCAGATCTGCAATCTGGGCGACGCTGGGAGACACCAGACTGAGTTGAGGCACGGCGGGTGTGAGGAGAGCAGGCGGCAGCAGGGCTCCTGCTACGTGCATGGCTTAACTGAGCCTTGCATTGCTGCAGTATTTCTGGAAATGAGGCAGATGTTTCTCCAGGTTGCTCTGCATACCGCCTCGCAATTTCTAGGTACAAAAAATGAGGCATGCTTTTGCAATGCCGTGCACCTGTACACAACACATGGGAAACCTGCCATAGCCAGAGGCATCTGCATCACAGTAGTTACAAGCTTTGAGATTTGCAAAATAAACACGGAAAAAACCCCAAATGACAGACATTTTTATTATTGCTAAGGTTATGGGAGCTTACAGCTCCATCAAATGCATGTCTTTCATGCTAGAGACTAGTGCAAGAATTAACTGAAAACAAAGTACAAGCCATATCTGAATGTTTTGGATTTTACTTCACTGCAAAAAAAAGAGTATAGACACAAAGAAGTTAATTTATAAACTGATTATAAAGGCTTGAACCAACTAGTAGGAGTTGCACTTCACTGAAACATCAGTATTTCTTGCCTGGTGATTATTAGATATTTTAGTAGCTTTCAGCTATGTTTCAGTAGTGCAGTTTTGAAAAACATTTGATAATTACAACGTTGCCAGCTGTGCTCTGTGGAACGAGGAGAGGTTTGGTATTGTGGCTCCAGTGAAACCTGCCAGCCTTCGAGGAAACCTCCCTTCCGCCTCTACTGATTTACCTCGCTCTGTGTCCCGAAAACAAATGTCCAATGAACACATATTTTTGACTTGTTTTTATTAACAAGGCTGAATTAAACCAAAAGGGCTATCTCCAGCTCCAAAAATAAGGTGACCTTTCTGTGGTGCTTTGCGTGAGCTCGTGAACAGTGAATACGAGGAGAGCTGGAGCCCTCACACATCGCTCCAGGTGTTGCAAGGCAGAGGTTACTCCAGGGAAAATCACTCAGGATGGAGGAAGCAGACGTGGCTTCCTATATATATGAATTTACAATTGCCATTAAAGGCATGTATCTGAAACAATTAAGACACAGCTGGACAACGATGTAACCCTGACTTTCCACATTTTTCTATCACACTCCCATCGCTGTTAGTTATACCAGTCCTACACTGCAGGCTGGTTAAGCTTTGGGGGCTCAGGGTGTATGCAATTCCTACGACTATTTTTATGTTTCACTTGCTCGGTATACATCATATATGGTGTGGAAGAAGAACATGAATTTGTGTGTGGAACGAGAAAGAAAAAAAGAAAAAACCCTTTTCTGCAGCTGCTTTTTAATATCGTGGCTGATTGCCAGCCTGCCAAGCCACAACATTTTCCTTGGATAATTCATTACCTAGTTCAGCCCTTCAACTCCTGCCTGTAATAGGAAAAGCTGGAAAGTGCATCCTCTGATATTGACTATGGACTCTTGAGATCATCAATACTTTTTTCGTTAAATCCTAGAAGCACAACTCCTGAGCAACCTGACAATCACAAGCCAAAGAGCACGGGTGATGAGAGGGGAAAATATTCCGGCATGGGAACAGATACGACTTTCAAGCTTATACAGAGGCAGAAGCAAATGGATTTAGTAGACAGGAAAAAATAAACTTCACAGTGCCTCATAAATCATCCTGTCATGTTAAGAATTCAAATTTTGCATCTGGATCTTCTGCATTTGAAGTTGTTGTTCAGCCAAATGGTAGAGCTCCAATCTGGAATCATGTTTTTCCCTTTTTAAAATCTTCATTGAACTAAATCTTCTCTGTGATGAACATGAACCATTAATGCCTAGTAGGATAAGCCTGTCAATCAGATGCCACAAGTTACCTGCGTCTCTTGGTGGTGCAGCCACAACTTTGTCCCACCTTTCTTATTCCTGTTTATTTCTTTGCTGTCCATGATCTAAATTAGTGTTTATTATCTTCTTTGATTCATGTCTCCTTAAACCTTTTCTAACTGAACTGAGTACTCTTATGAGTACATATTTTATTTGCAATTATTTTACATAATGTATTTACATTTATTGGTAATAAACTTGCTCTCCTTAATTTCTGCAGATCCCTTTAGAAGTAGCCTCCAAGGACCTCCAACGGAAGTTCCACAGAGAATAAGCTAAAAATTAAATTTTGTTATAAATCCTACAAATGGGATTGTGGGAAGAGACCAAGACTTTGCGCTCCTTGTGTTCAGCAGGATTAGCACAACGGAGCCCTAATTCCCAAACAGGAACACTGCAGGGCGATCACAAAATGCCCTTTTCTCACCAGCCAGTCTTCAGTCATAATATTTCCTTAAAGCTGGTTATTATTTTACACACACAGGAAAGACAAACACTCATATTCATAAGCCTTTCGTAACTCATTCAGAGTTCAACTCATATCACCCAAAACTGCATTTGGCACAGAAGAACGTCACGTGTGAATTAAATTACTCGTTACAAGCACGAAACCTTCTACCTGCTCTGCACGCTGATAAAGGATGTAGGACAGAAGTACAGATTAAAGTGGAAGGAAAATCCCGAATCTTAACTTAATAGAAACCCTTAGCAGGACATGGGTGGAATACATGGCCTACATGTTTAATTCATTTTTATCTGTTTCTGATGTATTCTGAATTGCCTGGTGCTGGAGGAGAGATCTAAGGGGTGGAACAATTAATAGACTGGCCACAGCATATCTGATGTGCCCATCAAGGGATCCAGAAGGTAGGATAATGTGCTGGGAAAAGGGTAAATGCTGAGTTATTGAATGATGGCTACTACAGAAAAGGTACTGATAGACAGATCTGACAGAAAAATGGATCTGTGTCTTTGTTCCATGAAATTACTATACTTTCTCTTATTTATATTATATTACATATTATTTATATTATGCCCATCAAGCCTGTATCTCTCATTTACTCTCTGACATCTGTAATCTCTGAATCCATAGCCTCTCTTTGTTGTTTCACTCCTTCCAACTTGCTAGGGACAAGACATCTATAGAGACTGTGCAGCTGCCAACCTAGAACTAAAACCCCAGAGTTTTGCTTATCTTGGGCTGGGGTGGGAGTAAAACACTGAGGAAGAACTTCAATTAGAGTCTTCGGTGGCAAAGCACAGATACTTTGCAACTCGGTGTATGTGGCCCAATGGACGTGGTCTCAAGATCCTTTACTGACATGTGCATTCTCAATGATATGAGAATAATGACAACATATATGATAAAATTTGAAGAGGTAAATATTTTTCTATACTTTGTGACATTATTTCACTAACTACAGGGGATAGATGCCTCAGTTTTGAAAAACTGAATACTTTTATCCACCTGAAGAGTAGTTTCACTCTGAATAAAAAATACCATATCCAAACAGCTGGAGCGGAGGGTTAGGAGAAGGGAACGGCAAGGGAAGAAGCAAAAGCAAACCAAGTCTGAATGGAAATTTTAACTAAATACAGAATAAATTCAAGGAAAGTATGCAGTTTCTGTTATTTCTCAGCCTTCTCATGTAAGGATGGGCTGCTTCCTTACGCTCAGCTCCTAGCAGCAGCAGCATCACCTCTGGCCATGCAGGAGGCACTGAGCCAGCCCCGTCCATACCCCCCTGCCACATCCACTCAGGCAAGTCTCTGCAGACTGCTTGCACGTACTGCTCAGGTTCAGAACAAGCTGCCACCTTCACCAAGGTGCTTCTCCTGAACACCAGACAGGCTTGCCAGGGCTAGGAACACATTTCTTCAGCAATACTTGAAGCCAGGCTTTTACATACAAGGTTAGAAACCAAAAAGAAGGAAGACAGAAGAAAGCACTACAATAGTCTGTGCTTTGTAGCTGTTTTCCCCTACATTTCTTCAATACGCCCTTCTGCATGAACATCCAAGGTTCAAAGTTGGCCAAAGTTTCAGGTGGTTTCCTAAATAACAACAGCTCTATCTCTTGACAGGGTCATAGATATTCGTTCAGAGTCAAGGTCAGATACACAGGCGAAGGTCTTTGAAAGGCCAGGCTTTCTGTAGGTCACTGAAGGTCGCCTGTCCTCCCAGGTGCACAGGAGAGGGCAGGAGACCAGCAGACACACTTAACTGATGCAATCTCCTGAAGAAAGCATCTTGGATACCTACAGCCTGTTCCTAGTTAGTCAGCAGGCTAATAAAACCTCTCCAAAGCAGGATTTACATTGGATTTTTCAAGGCTGGTAAGGGTATTGCTATACAGGATATTTAAAAGTTAAGCATAAACTTTTAAACTCATCACCTTCTATTTTCATACCAGTTTTCTAAGGAGGTTATTTAAAACACAGCATTTATGAAAACGTCCTGCCAGCTGAATCTTGAATTACTCATTTTTATCTTCTCTTTTCTGCAGCCAATCAAGGCTCTCTATTTGTCAAAAAAAGGAAAACCAGGAAACGATTCACCTAAGGCACACATGCAATTACAAAAAGAATCAAAGTCGAAGGACTCAGGCAATTCCCCAAAATCAGATCCCAGGTGTGGCAAGCAATCAAACCTGACTTTTGAGGATGAGATGTAGCTGCATAAGTGAGGTGTATGAATAAGTAGCTGCAGGCCAACCACATTTTCTTAAGCAAAGAGGTTAACAAACACATTCCCAGTGCAGGGCTGCTATACACATTAGGCAGAATGTACAGGCATTTCCTTCACCTCTCCCTAAATAAAATGGTAAAGAATACTTAATTTTTACCATTATGAACAGACTTAAAGTGCCCAGAATGAATGAGCAAAAGAGCTGATTTTTTCAAGCTAAAAAGTAAACTGAAACAAATAAAAAACTTGACATTGAAATGATCAGATTTCTGGTTTTGATTAAAAAAAAATTAACAATTTGCCACTTCTAAAGTCTGCTAGCTGAGAACAGTCTTCCTGCTAATAGCTTACATGCTGTGCACACAGTAGTCTGGAAAAATATAAAAGTAGTTGAGTAGAACATCATCACGTGTTATTTAACAATGGCTGCTTACTGACTTGTTCTGTAGCAAAGCAGGACTGTGATACTGAAAACAGGAAAATAGATATTCTAGGGTAGATACAGCAAAATAAATGAGCAAATGAACAAATTCTGAATCAGATTTAGCAAGCTTAACAAATTAATATTTTTAAAACAGAACTTTTGGCTCTTCCCAGCAAATGCCAAAATGTGATTCTAAATTCTCAACTTGCAATGTCACAGCCCCTTGGCGCTGGCAATGGGTGCTCGCATTTGGAAGTTGCCATGAAGATTAGAGTCATGAGATGGGGGTCAAACTGGATTTTGAAGTGATGAGGTCAAATGATAATGGTTAGATATCTTACTAAAATGATCAGCAGCAAAACAGCTATTCATGTAGACATTTGACTTTACTTACTTTGCTTCAAATTAATATAACCCACTGAAACAAATGGATGAGAGAGTTTGTGTCCTTTACCCCTTGTCCTTCTTCAGTTTCAGGCATAATTTAAGGTCCTGCTGAAGGTGCAGGACAATGAAGGACAGAACACTAAAATATAATGTATGAAACATATTTCCTAAGTAAAAAATAGAGAGATTTTCAGACATGAACTGCAATTTCAACCCCAACCCTCACACATTCACTACTTCCTCAAAAAAAAGCTAACAGATCCTTGTATTTTATACTTGAAGTGGGCTGCTTCTAATTAAGAGCATTTTTTCTCATATCTAACCTTCTGATAGCCTACATTTCATTTTCTTATCTTCGAGGGGAACTTTGGCCATTTCCCTTAATACAGGTGCACTGTAGTTACTTTAAACACCAGATGTATTTGCAAAAGCTTAAAATAGCTTGGATGAGGGAATCTATGTATAGGCTTCTGTGCACAGCTTTGTTATTGAAATTCTTGTACTGCATAATAGAAAAAGTCAAGGGGTATTATTACACAGTAAGGAAGTAATAAGGAAAACCAAAGGACAATCTTGCTGGGTAAATGAATCTTGATGCATGAGAAGGAGAATCTCAAGTGTAAAAATGAGGAAGAAACAAAGCAGAAGTGCAGGAGAGCCTCCAGTAGCAAGTATAATGACTCAGAAGTATTACTTCATAGGCAGAAATAAATTAGTTTCTGAAAGGGGGAAAATAAACACGCATACAGGTCTTTGCATCATACTAGTAAGCAATCTGAACTAAGCTACAAGTCTTGTAGCACCTGTATCCCATGTGATACTGAGCTCCACCTGGATCAGAGATCCAAGCAGGTTATTTTTCAAGACACTTTAACTAGTCTAAAAACAAAAGAAAATCAAAATTTACCCAATTTCTAGCTAGTGACAATTTGTACTGTACTTTTTTCAGATGCCTTCTACCCTAATGTAAGTAAAAAGCTTACATGAAGATGACACATGAAAATTCAGAGAGTACTGTCTCCGAGCTCCTCACCTAAAAACCCAGCTAGTAAAAGCACTCACTATTTGGGGGACGTGATGTCTACCCAGCTATTTGTTCTCCTTTCCTGTCATCTCAGCATCTGCCTCTGCCTCTCAGTATCAGCATCTGCCAACCAAAGCGCCAACCCTGACCTCCTATGCCAGGGCACAAGAATTAGACCTCCACCCACCAGCTCAGAAACCAGGCACAATCTGGCTACGGCGGGCTGCAATGAGCTGCACATCTACAGCTATGTCCTCATTTTATTGCCCTTATGCAGAAAGATTAGGCAAACATCAGCACTCAAAACCAAGGATTTCTTCATTGAAAAGGTGTTTCCCAGCCACAACTACAGAGGATACAGGCAGCTCTTAAAAATAAATATTTAAAACTGATCTTTTGTCACACACTATTTACTATATAATCTCCTTCATATCCTTCTTTGCTCATGCTTTTGCACTGTTCATTGTTTTAATTTTCTGAGAACAAACATATCAATAGGATTTTTTAGTTATTTTAAAGGTTTTCCTAATATTTGCTGTGGCTCAGAATACACTATCACCTTGTTGGCTGAACCTTCCTGTGAAAATACACACCGTTACATTGATGGGGTGTGACAGGACATCCCCAAAACTTTCCATCAATTTCTCAGATATTACTGAAGCCTGCCCCAAATCTAGTGACTTGCTTGTCCATCATAAAAAGCACGTAATTTTCCATTCCCAGTGAACTGGACAGGAATTACAGACATCGTTTCTGTCAGTCGCTTGGTTTACCAGCCTGAAGAGCCAGGCACCTATCTATAACTTAAGCTTTTTATGCAAGTCTTCACTAAGGTCTGAGTGTTCATCTCTGGAATGTATAGCACAATATATATCTGCTTTATCAACATGTCCCAATTTCCAATTACAGGGAAACAATGCAAGAAAATAGATGATGGAGGATAGATATAAATATTATGACTTTGTAAAATCAAGCTGTTTTTTTATAACTGGACAAAACATTCAAACTGCACAGTGACGTTTATTAGTCCCTGCAAAAATGAGCTATTCTACACTATTGCTCTGCCAAAGAGCTGCAAAACATCTTGCAGTTTATTACTATTATTGCCTCAGTCTCGCTGCAAAAATCCTGCAAGAGAATGATGCCTTTGTATCCCACTTTGGGATAACACAAGTTTCTCCTGTGGCAGAAGTAAAAGAGGGAAAAAAACCCTGCAGTCCTCAGGGACTGTATGTAGACCTGACAAGATGAAAAAGAGGTTCCTCCCATTTCTAAATAAACCTCATTTAAGTCCTTTCTTTTTCCTAGGAAACCATAGCAGCAATTCAGTTCTTTGTCATTTCGATAGGGAGCTACATCATTTTCTAGTACAATCATGCGGAGAGATTTGAAGACCTCCATCGATCACTTCCCTAGCACTTCTAATGATTTCGAAACTCTCTCTTTCCTTGCTGTAGGCTTGTAGTCCCATGGTGCCAAAGGTAAAAGTCAAACCCTAGCCAGGAGTAAAATCAGCTTTCCACTTAGTGGTCCTGTTATCATAACTGGTTATTGGAAACATTTGTATTAGGAGGAAAGCCCAAAGGTGAGTTGTTCTGGAAAATTACTGATGGGATGGAGAGGGAACCAGAGGAGCAGTAAAGATGCAGCTGGTCTCTGCCAGGCAGAGAGGTGGAACAGGAGGGCTCTGGGCAGTCAGTTTTGGTTGCTGAGATGGAGCAGCCAAGCAGAGGTATCCCCCTGCTAAAGCATGCTCATCAGACTGAAGGCCAATTGAATGAGGATGGCACAGGGGCCAGCAAAGAAGGTACAAACCAGAGGCAAACACAAGCTCACCCAGCTGCTATCACCATAACCCAGGGAGAGGGGGGATGCCCGTGGGACAACGGGGTGAGCAGCAGGCAAAGGTAACACAAGAGATGTTTACAGAATCAAGTACGAAACCCCAAGAATATTCATGGTGGATAAAAGTGACTAATTTCCTTATTTCCTCTCTGGCTTACATCTGCTTCCAGTGCGTTACTGGGAAAGGAAAGCATGTTATTCTACAGTGTAGTTTAGTATATCAAATTTCAATAAAATACATCGCAATTTCAGTATTTCTTGAATATGCACTGAATATACACCATGACTTTGACACCAAAAAAAGATTCTGCACAGTTGAGAAAGAGAAATTATTATGACAGAAAACTTATCTGCTACGTTGTCCTGCAGTATAATACTAATTTACTGTGTAGTCTTTAAGCGCCTCACAACAATCTAATGGAATAAACTGAAACATGAAATAAGAATGCATAAGCATGTAATGAAAATAACATGTCATTAAATTAACTGCTGATTATTAATGCTTAGTAATTCTTTGTATTTGCACAATTCATTACAAAAAATAAACAGCACCTTTTTCTAGGTAACATGTAATTTAAGGTCCTGCTACACCATCAGATTACAGAAGTCTGTCCCTGCAAACCTACTGTTACTGAAGAGTAACAGCTTAACACATGCCTATTCTATTGCACCAGAGGTTTTCAAGCCTTTCAGATTGCACTTTTCTGCTGCTGTAAGTTTGTCGTCCCCTCTGCCGGCTTCAGCTCATTGCACCTGTTTCCACATATACATACACTCTAATTTCTGATTTACCAAGTGCTGCTGTTCTCCACACCCCAGCACCTCCTCAGCATACTAACTTCCACCAGCTATCACTCACTCTTTAAAATAGATTTTTGAACTGCAAGCTCCAGCAAAGTCAGGCAAGGCCTCAGATTTTCTTTCCAGCAACATAAAATAAAACAGAAAATCTAGGGAGGTGATGCCAAACAATATCCACAAGAAACAATTTTGAGTCTGGCTAAATTAATAAGGGTGTGCCTGTATCCATTTGTGTATGTACACATTTACAAGATTTGGGTTTTGTTCATCTGAGCACTTTGGAAATACTTTCTGTTTATACATGTGCCTGTGGGAAAGAGAAAGCAGGAGGCTTATGGACAAGCAAGCATATTTGGTTTATATGTTATTTAGCCATTCATTATTCTTCTGTTTTTCTTCATTGAATCAAGGTGCCCTGGTTTCAGCTGGGATAGAGTTAATTTTCTTCCTAGTAGCTGGCATAGTGCTGTGTTTTGGATTTAGTATGAGAAGAATGCTGACAACACACTGATGTTTTAGTTGGTGCCAACTAGCGCTTACACCAGTCAAGGACTTTTCAGCTTCCCATGCTCTGCCAGGTGCACAAGAAGCTGGGAGGAGGCACAGCCAGGACAGCTGACCCAAACTGGCCAAAGGGCTATTCCATACCATATGACGTCATGCTCAGTATATAAACTGGGGGGAGTTGGCCGGGGGGCAGCGATTGCTGCTCAGGGACTGGCTGGGCATTGGTCAGCGGGTGGTGAGCAATTGCATCACTTGTTTTTTTCCAGGGTTTTGTTTCTCTCTCTCTCATTGTACTCCTTTTCATTACAATTTTTATTATTATTATTATTATTATTATTATATTTCAATTATTAAACTGTTCTTGTCTCAACCCACAAGTTTTCTTACTTTTGCCCTTCCGATTCTCTCCCCCATCCCACTGGGAGGGGAGGGTGAGCGAGCGGCTGTGTGGTGCTTGGTTGCTGACAGGAGCTAAACCACAACACAAGAACTGGAATAAATATCCTGTGGGATGATGAAGTCCTTATGGTTTGCAAGTGACTTACAGAAACTCCACTGCTTGAAATACATTCACATGAACTCTTCAGCCAACAATTAAAAATATATTAAACCCCTCAGTCTGTTCTGTTCAACAGAAGATTAAATAAACAAAGATTTGCAAGAAATAAAGTACCTGGTGGTTGAAGGGTGGAGTTAGTTAAATTTAAAACAGAAATAGATGCAATTTAGAATTCATCACTGAATATCCCGTTGAGAAGTACGAAATCCATTGGAAACCTTCAGTGGTAACCAAGTACTGTACATGTGAGACACACTCTAATGCAATTAGAAAATACTAATGCAGAAGTAAGTGATATTTGACGGCTTGTACCTTAAACCAGACAAGAATATATAGGTTCCTCTGGTCATATTTAGTTTTTTTTTTTTATTTTAATGAGTCATTACTGCCAAAGGAAAAATTACCTGTTTCCTCTCATTATCCATAAAAGAAGGAATATATGAAATAGTCATAAGCTTACAGAAGGGTGACTAATACAACCTTGAAGGCCTTCAGATTAGAGATTCCTCAAATTTCTGTGGATGCTTGATTCTTGCCCAAGTTGTTCTCAAATTCACAAGGTTTTCTCTGATGTGTCAGAAAAGTTTAACACTTTCTGATCCGTTTGAACTGAAGAAAATAAGTGATCTTTTCTCCCTCCTCAGTTGTTCACAGTTAGCCTTTCCTTTCTCTAATCTTTTCTCCAGGCAGAATATTTTTAGGTTTGCTTTCTTTCAGTCCAAGTTCATTGCAATTTTTTTGCCATTTCTTCCTCTTAATTTTCTGCATTTTGCAAAATTTTTAGCCCAAAGCATCATTACAGTATTCCTACTATGCCGTCACCATTTTCAAGGAGAGGAGTAATTGCAGTTGTCTTCTACTTTTTTTTGGAGTCTGGATTCCCCTGCCACCACAGCCTGCAGCAGCCCTTCTTGCAGTGACATGAGATGTATCACAATAACAAAAAAAAAGCTTAAAGGAGTCTTAAAGGAGCCACATGCTGTGTGTACACTTAATAAGAGACACTTCCTGCTCTGAAGGTTTCAAAATGTCAATAAACTCATAGAGAGCCAGGAACACAGATGCCAGCCAGTCCATTCCCATTACTAAGGAAGCGTCAGCTCTTGACAAACATCTGTCTGCCTGTCTTTTATAGATCTCCAGTAATGGACAAGCTACAATTTCTGCACACATCATTACACAGTTACATTATTCTCATGATTAAAAGGTTTCCTAATATCCTTCTTGATGCGGTTATCTGAAAATATAACATGCATTCTCTCTGCTTCATCGCCCTTCTTGCTGGTGAAATCACTGAACAGAACAGGCCTGGACGCAAGATAAATAGAGAATGGGGAAGCAACTGCAAGTGCGTCTGGCAAGCCTGGAAACTTTCTAAACTAAGTTGCGTGTCAAAGCACCTCTCTGCCAGAGCTGTTACCTGAACTAACTCCTTTGCAATGCTCAGTTACTGCAGAGGACCTTGTGGTGGACCTCATTAAAGGCAAACTTCACATTCATTGTAGCTATCAATAAAGAATCAATTCATTCCAATGGAATTTGATAAAAAGGTTTTATTATGCTTCATAAGTGTTGCAGAAGCCTGAAAAGCAAGCCTCCACTCATATCTGACAGGCAGCAAAAGCCACCTGGGATGGAGGCACGTGCAGCTGAGGAGCTGAAGCTCCGACCAAAGGAACAGGCTGCCGGACATGGTGCAGACAGCAATAAAATAGCATCCCCTTTTTAAAAATACATACTACAGTCTATTAAGTGCTTTATTCTTTCTGTATAACCACAACTAAAAGGAGTATCCCACCACCACTGCCATCACCCGACTTTTTGAATGTGTGGTCTCATCTACCATTGAGTACTTTGTGCTTGGTCTTGCAGATTAAGGCATGATATCAGCATCTGGCAGCTCTGCCCTTGATTACATTAATAAGATTCCTAAGGACATACTACTGGACCAGTAAACACTACTACCTGTGAAGCTGGGTCCAAGTGCCCTGTTGAAAGTGAAACACACTGTTTCCAGATGAGCAGGAATGCAAATCTAAGTTTCTCACATTTCAAGACCCTTTTCTGAGAAAGTTTAGATGCAAATGCAACCCCAGTCTGTTTTGGGGTGTGGATAAGTGGGGAGAGATAAAGCATCACTGCTGGAGATTGTACAGTGCTAATATAAAAAGGGAACTACAGGCACTAATATTGTTCCTAATGTATCCATATTTAGTAATCAAGCAGCTCTGTGCAGGAAAAAATAGCTTTGCATACTTTCCAGCCTAACACCCTTCTCACTGACATTGATGAAGATGCTCTTAACTGACTTTGACCTTAAAGAATACTTATTCTCATGTCTACTATACAAACATTCATGCTTTCATAGTGTGAAGTCACTTTCCAGGAAAGAAAGTTAAGGTTTGATATCTGACAGGCTCTACATGTTGGAACAACAGTCAGCAAACTTAAACCACATAACCTATTATCTTGGGAAAAACAGAAGCCGCATAAACACTGCTGTAATTAGTCTGATTTTAAAAGGTCTGCAAGTGCAAATCTAGATTAAAACCGCACATTGCTAGGAAGAAAGCACGCAGAACACAAAGAAGAGACCTTCAAAATTCTCCTTTATGCTGCCTACAAATAGGTATGCTTTTGCTTCCTGCATAAAAAGCTTGCTCCTTTTTTTAAATCTCTTTGTGAATTCTATTGAAAGACTAATTGATGTCATGTATTAAGCTTCTTAGCAACTTGGAGGTAAAATACCTACAATGTAATTATTGAAAAGAATGCTTCAGTCTAACCACGCAAATGAACATGTTACACCTATTAAAATACCTGGAATTATTCACTAAAACTTACACTCTTACCAAAAAAAAACCAAAAATTTTAAAATATGTATGTTGTTCTTACCCCTAGAAGATCCATTGGCTAAAATAAACTACGGAACTAAGTACTAATTATTCTGCCAGTGCTATCCATTCTAGTCAGTGGATTTAACCTGAAAATCTGACATATTCAGGTTTGTTATCCTGAGCTGTGATTTAGTTACATATCACCGTTAATGAGATTAGAAGAGAGACAGAACAGAGACATTTAAAGAGGAAACCCCCAGTGATGAGGAAGATCTCCACATAAAGCACATCTTGGTGAAGGTGGGCTTCCTGCTCCCCTAGTTGGGGACAGTGCTAGTTTTACCCCCGGGATGAAAAGATCTTCACAGTGGCTCACTTCTACAGGAAACAACAGTAGCATCATCAACACTCGTGTTCTCATCAAAACAGCATTAGTATTTTTCTCAAGAAGAAACTAAAGATACTGGTTGCCTCACATCAATTTCTGCAGACCACTAATATCACTGATTCATGAAGCATAAGGTGAGAAACATCCCACATACACCCGCAGATCTGTGTATCAGGAAGAACCATTTGGCTGCTGCTTGGTTATAGTGAAACATGGGAGAGCTTGAAGGCAAACTTCTCTACTTCAGTATTACAAATATTTTGCACTCTATCTCACCTGCGCACAAAGCGCACAAAATTCATGATACAGCAACTTTAAACGGTCCTATTTCAATTTTGTCTTTCTTCTAAAGATGAAATCTATATCTAATTGTACTCTCCCTTTTCTCTCAAGACGAACAAGATACCCTCTGTCCCATAGACTCTTTCTGATTTTCTAAATATAGTTTCACAGAGGGAGAGTAGAACAGATGCACCTGTTAACACTGAGGAAACATCCATTTATTAAGACAGGATAAAACATTTGACATCATTTACCCTATAAAATACATTGATGAGCAGCAGGAAGTCTCAATGTCTTTTCCGGAATTTTTAGAGAGTTTTATTTCAACTCAGGATTGATAGTGAATTATATTCAATTTTTAAAACTGAGATTAAAACTATTCTCAGAAATGGCCAAACTCTGGCTGCAATTTAGCTACTGTCAGTTTTGATTCCTGAGTCCTCTGCATTTAAAAGCTAACCAACACGAAGTACCAAATCTCGGTGGTTTTTAAGACACAACTGGACAAGGTCCTAAGAAACTTGGTCTGACCTCACAGCTGACCCTCTCTGAGGAAGAGGCTGGACCAGAGACCCCCTGGAGTCCCTTCCAGTAGGAATGATTCTATAATTACATCCACAACTGCCCAACACTTTCACTCCAAGAACTTTGTTGATTTGTTATGTCTGCTCATTTGAGACATAAAATATTATCCCCATTCCCAAGGGATGATATGAATAAATGATGGAATGATTTGTTGTGGATGACTACAGAAGCTCATTCTCAATACGCTTTCTGCACACAAAAAAAATAAAGCTAAGTACTCACAGGTTTGCATACTGAGCATAAACCCTTCTCAAGTACGAGCAAATACTTGGAGCCTGTTTTATGACACTCAGTTTGCTCCAGGTGTAGCTTAGAATTTACTCAGAAAGAAACCATAAAGAGAATCTGTGTCTTATATTCCCAGAAGCTAAACCATTAGGAAACAGAAGTTACACTAGGAACACACGGAGAAGATGACCAATCCTCTGAGCTTGCCATGCCACGTTCATACCTTGAGATACTCTCTCGATAGAGCAACCAGAAGCCCATTTCCATCAATGCATACTGTTTTAAAATGAGTAAGTGAATTTTCTCAGTAGGGACAACACCTAGCACTTTTTCTGAAGAACAAAGACAACAAACTGCCTATGAGAGAATTTCAAACCACATCCATGCTTCCACTGCAAGCTCAACTGTGACACAACTTGCCTGGGCGATCTATACACAAGATATCCATGACTGAAATGCTTATTTTAGACCTCAAGAAACTATATTATTTGGAGGTCTCAGGAGAATTGCTAGACTTTGGAAGACTTGGTTTCATCTCCTTTTCATTTTCTAAAATAATTTCATATATTAAAGAGTCATATTTTCAAAGACTGATTTGTTATGAACACGTCAAAAAGAACAGTTGCGCTTTTATATGCCTTATGAGCAAGAAAGTGCTTTAAAACATTTTTCAGAGGATATTAGTCACAAGAGGAATAATGGATGATTTGTAACACTGCACACCAAAACTGCAATATAGGGCTGAAGCAAGAATCAATATTATTTATCACGACTGTGAGACAAGCCCTGCTGCTCTGGATTATCTATAGCAACTGAATCATCACAAAGAACAAACAAGGGAGAAAGATTTGGTGTTTGAGGGAGTTTAGTTGAGTTGGGTCTTCACCCAACCAGCTATTAAATGCTTTCTGTGAGATGCTGACCCCGGAAGCATTTCTGTTGAAATTTCAGCAACACAGCTGAAAATCAGATAAATTTTGTAATTTAGTTGAGGAACTTACAGGAATCTATTGCTAAAAATTTTGACCAGATAGTGTGGTGTCTAGTGTACCAATTTAATTTATGTGGAAGAACACACTGCACAACCACACATCTTTTTTTCTTTTCTTTTTTTTTTCCTGAGTCATTTACATAAACTTTTTTATTAAAAAAATGTATAAATGTTTTAGGAAAGTGAAAAAATTAGACATGCACAAGGAAAAATGCTATTATTTTCACCTCTACATATTGAAACGATGAAAAATGTAACAAACAACAGAAAACAGACATGAATTGAACAACCAATAGTGGATATTTTAGGTTCAGATCTTTCAAAGGCATATGAACACACATCGATAGCTTTATGAATGCAAGCGACCTTTAAATCAAATGCTGGAATTAAGTGTTTGCATAAGTCTCTAAGAACAAGGACACAACATACCTATTTAGATATGACAATATATTCAATAAGCTTTTCATCAGCTCACACAAATTTTGAACCTTTCTAAATAGGTATTTTGGTTAGCTCACAAAAATTTGAGATTCAAACCCAATTACAATGCATTAAAAGTATAAAGTATAGTATATAATGTAAAGGCAAAATGAAAAGTGTTGAAGTTGTAATTATTTTAGATAAAGCATTTTAATTCCTTCAGGTTTACGCAAGCATTATTATAACTTCAAGCATTCTTCCCCAAGTGGCCAAATTACTTTTTTACTATCACATGATTGACTCAATGAATGTCATCACATCCTGTGGCTCCATTCTGAAGAGAAGCTCCCTATGCCACCGCTCACATGGTATGAAGCAGGAGGTTGTTTATGGACTGCTATGATCTCCTGACATGCAAGTGCCATGCAAGAACATGCGATATGCAAGTCAGAGAAGAGGGCAGAGGGCTGAAGTGCTTTCTTACTTACTCCAAATACTCACTGATGGATATTTTGCAGGAATGGATATTTGGAGATTTGGTATCCAAATAACAGAGCATCGTGACCCAGTTCTAGCACCTGTAGGAGCACTGAAATGCTTTGAAAGGAGGGGTCGCCATGTCTTTATGAACTGTTTCAGGTATCTCTGGTCTACTGGCTTATCAAAGCTGTCTTTGTCTCTTCACAGCTCTTTGTTCAGAAAAGCCTCATGCCTTCATTCTCAAGTGATGGCAATGGGAAAGAGATACTGTTGAGCGTCACTCAAGGTGACATGTTTGACATTTCACAAGGTCAAGCTCTGTGTTAAACACAAGTCTGAAATGCCTTCAGACCTAAAACCAGATCTTTCATAATTCCTCTGTATGTTCTAAGATCCCATGCAATAAGGCTTCTGCAATTACTGTATTTTGCACTAAAAAAAGATTTAAAAAAGGCACATTTTTGACACCTACTATCAGACACCTCCTAGTAAGCACACAGTATCAAATGTACTTGTGAATTCAGTATAGTATTGGTTGTCATTTTAACCTCAGTTCTGATCCTTCGCACAAACAAATTTCTCAAATAGGCAGTGATCATAGAATCATAGAATCATTAAGGTTGGAAAAGACCCCTAGGATCATCTAGTCGAACCATCAACCCAACACCACCATGCCTACTATACCATGTCCTGAAAATGATGAGGGCTGGAACAGTAGCCACATTTTAACATTTTTTAATTTGTCAAAAATTGATTTGTATCCTAGCTTTTCAATCTCATCCATACATTTTAATGTATGACTCAAGCCAGTGTTTTATTCTATTACGTGTATCTACAGATGGTTGAGGGGAGAAAATCTAGGCATTCAAACTAGTTAATTGGTGACATTTGGAGAACTAACTACTGGTTTATTTTTTGAATAACTCTAAACTTAACATATTTGTTTCCCAAACGTTTGGGATAATTTTGTAGAAGCACACCAACTATCAAAAAAGTGTCTGTTGTCTCTCAAGCAATCAGATTAGTGTTTAAATACACAGAAGGGATTACGCATTCATGCTGTGAAGGCATTTTAAAGATCTTTTTTTCCTGTTTTAGAATTACAAGAATGAGCTAAGGAGAGGCTATTGCCTTTCTGTAAAGAAACAGGTGAATCACAAGCTGGATTTTGAGAATAAGGTTGACTGAAATGGGAAAAAAGTGAAAGTTAGGGAGTGAGGAGACGTCATAGTTTGATCTTGTGAAAAAGCTTTAAATATCAAAGTCTGAGTAACACTGCTTTCATCTTGAGGTGCAAACTCTAAGCTCTTTCTCCTTATTACTTTTTAAAGAAGAGAAAACCAAAAACCCTGCAAGGTGGACATATAATTTACCTTCATTAAAACTAAACTGGTAATTTCATAATCACACAATGGGAAATTTTTACGACACAAAATGATAAATTCCCCAAGGCTACAGCAAACTTCATATGGATGGATACTAAATCACTCAAAAAATTTAATATGCATATGTAAAGTTAGAGAAAGTAGTTTGCCTTTTCATTTGAATTTACTGAGGGCCTTTTTAAACAGTTCCCACCAGGTGACCTGTCAGGTGGGATTAGCGGGACAAGAAGGGAGAGCCCTGAGGTGCATGAATTCAGAACTGACTGACAGCCAGAGCTCAGGCTGGTTTTGTGCAGAAACCACAATTTTGAAGAAACATGATTATTCCTTAAATGTCTCTGGATAATTTAAAAACATAACAAATAAAAGTATTCTGATCATAGCCCCTAGATTTGAGACCTTGTTCCCTGCCACCTGCCCAGCCCCCACGGAGACAGGCGGTGGGACCACTAGTGCCTGGCCAGCCAGGGTGGAAGGCAATCCCCAACACTGCTTAAACAGTCAGTCCCCATCGTCTTGGAGGAACAGCTATTAATCCACACAGAAGCATGCTCTTGCTGGATGAGCTAGTGGCTGCCTCCTGGACTGTACTGATGCTGATGACTAAGCTTAGGTTTTCAAAAACACAAGGGAATTGTCTAATTCTTTCTCTGCTGCATTTGGTAGATGTTCTAATGACCTCAGTGGGAAAAGAATTATGTCTCTACCTGCTTTTGAAAATCTCACCGTCAATGTCTAAGCTGGCAAGTCCTTTCTGCCGTGAAACTGGTGAAAAACACTCATTGATTTCAGTAAGCATTAAAAGAAGCGCTTAAGACTTACAGCTCTGAGCAGTCTCACTGAAGTTAATGTTAGTAAGAGCGCAGAGTTTGGAAGGATGACAGCCTTTACACTCATGTTGACTTTTGAAGGTGATCCAAGTAATCAAAACGACTAGAGACTTTTTCCTTTTACAAGAAATTTTAAATTAAGTGTCAAACTTAGATCAAGGGTCAGACTTTATAAGACTTTCAAGTTCTCCCATAAACTATCTCATACAGATAATTTTAAACAGTACTACTTAGAAAAAGCAGTTTTACTTGTCAAATGAAAATGAATATATAGTCTTAAGTATGATACAATTTTACAGTATCTGCAAATATTGTTATATAGTATTGTATATGATAAAGTAGCCTATAATTTTCAGTTGTAAAAAGGCACAAACAGCATTAACACCTCCAGACAACAAATCAACAATGATGAAGCATTCTTAAGAATCAGAGGGAAAAAACGCTGTTCTGTGTTGAACTTTGAATTTTATTTTTTCATTTTTTTTAAAATTTAGATTTTATTTTTTTAGAAAATAAACTTATCCTGTTAGAATACAAACATCAGTTGTCAGACAGTTCTTGATGAAACTGGCCTCTGTTCTCCACGTGACTAGTTCAGACAAGGAAATAAAGCAATCCACTAAAAGCAAAGCTTATGGGAGCTGGGGAAGCTGGGACAGGAACAAATTCATCCATGCAGCAACTAAGCTGCAGCAAGAAGGAACCAGCTAATGAAGATAAAAGCCTGACAGAAGAGATTGAAAAAAAGAGAGCCATGAAGCCAAACTTAGATGGAGGGAGAAGAGGATCTATTCCCCAATGAGACTAATAAGGATTCTCAAAGCCTAAGGTAACCCAGAAGATGGGTGGCTTAAAGGCTGAAGAAAAAGGCAGTGACAATCACCGGCAGTGACTATGAACTCTTGGTACAACCATCAGACTGCATTGCTAAAGCACTCCTGTGGGGAATTTGCCATATAGGGTTGTCCACGGTTACACTAATTTTTCTTTTGCAGGACAATTTTCTCCAAGACGCTCAAAAAAGGAGATATGTGGGTAGCACAATTGAACTGTATCAAAAGCACGGTGGGAATTTCATCCACTTCAATAAAAAGACATTTATTACTACCTGAAAATTACTATTCAAACATCGTATGCTACACTATACCAGCTATATCATAGTATATCAAATATCAAGGCTGCTGAGTACCTGAATGAAAGGGAAGAGCAGTCCGACTGCGAAGTTGGAGAGCCAGTTGACTGTCCCAGCTATCATGAATGCGGCTGGCCTCTGTGACTGCTGGAAAAACTCTCCGGTGAGGACAAACGGAATCCCACCTGAAACAGGGTCCAACAAGTCAGTGATTTTAGTAAACTTCCTCTGCCAACAGCTGTTTCACTTACAGAGATGAACATGCTCTGTGCTGCCCACCTCAGTGACTAGCCCTGCTCTACAGCTCTCTGCTCAGGTGTACGTAGGGCCAGTACTTCTGAGCCAGTAAAATGTGATTTGTCAAAATCATACTGTAGAGAAGTGACACTTTCCTCTTTCATGTCACCACATCTCCTGTTTTACATCCTTCCAGTGATTCCAAGCAGGTAACAGAGCAGTGAATCCACACAACAGCTTCTAGAGTACCATGTGACAAGCCATTTATTAAAAATTATTGTTTCTACTAAAATGCTTGAAATTCTGAAAATTCAGAAATACTCCAAAATACTTTTAGACCTTAACACTTGGAAAGATGGCTCCAAAGAGATTAAACAGTAATTTTTTATAATTATTACCCACTTTATTTCAGCAATAAAAAAGGCAAAACATTTGCTTCTCTATGAGCGTACTTTTCATGGATGCTTATTTAGTACATTCTCTTACTAGATATACTGCTGGCACTTCTGGCAAGGTCTGTTTCTCCCATCAGCCAAGGCCTCTGACCTCCATAATAACAAGCTCAGTTGAATACCACATTTGTCGCTCGTGTTTCCTTCCACTTAGGCAGTGGACTATTTTGTACAGCACTGGCATATTGCTGGCCTGGTAATAACCCCTGGGGAATAGCTGTCTAGTAGCTGAAAGTCTCAATTTATGATCTTTGGCTTCCTTCATTCCAATAGGATATTTCAATAGAAATATTTCAATTATTATAGAATAAAACACGGATTGCATTTGCTGATTGGCTACATATTTCAGTTAATGTTGCACATTAGACATGCATCTACTTGCAGAATTATTTCACCACAGTTTGGAGGACTCTAAACCTAGTAACATCAGTCAAGTCTTCAGTATTCTGGTGCTACCAGTTTCTACTTCCAGGTCCTCATGTGGCTGGTATTATCTGCCTCACTACTTAGCTTTGTAGGCGAGATCCATGTACACACATACTATGTAAGTCCTTTCTCTTTTTTAAGCATTTTAACAAGTTACTGTGTTCTATCAAAGCATATTAATGGACATACTTCCTCTCAAAACCCTCTGTAACAATCCTGACTTCCAAAATATATATAAATTAAGACAAATACACCACCAAAGACTTATCCATCCCCACTGGATCTTATTGGATGTTTTTGCTTGACCTATGTGTTTATCTTTTGCACTGCCCTTACTCTTGGACAGTTGTGAATATATCTGTAAGTGCTTTATGGTGACGGATTGTCCCATAGACCCTTGTGCTCAATGGCACTACACTTAAACACATGCACCAGAAGCTGTCCTATGAGTAGTACGAGATAGGAACTTGTAAACATGCAACAGGACATGCAGATGACACACGGTATCAGATATTCCTTCATTCCAGATCTTTCAGATGCAGAGACCATGAATACGTGCATAAAAGAAGGGCAACACGATGCACCAAACAACTTAGCAGGCATCACCCTCCATCATCAGCTAATGTGACCTTTTGTGAGAACATATCTACAATGGTAGCAAAGGCTTCAACTGAACTTTCTGTCCCAAAGACTGCCAGTATAAATTACACCAAAAAAAGTACAGAGCAAATAAATTTATTTACTTCTCCTTTATACATAGGAAACTGAGATATGGAGAGTTTAGGCCATCCAAGCCCTAGTTTAGTGTCCTTCTACAAGCCATATGTAGTATCTGAATTCTGTGACTAAAAAAAGTGACCTCTCCCAATAGCACGTTGAACATGTAGAATAAGCAGCTGAACAGGCATAACTTATCGAAATTCAAGCAACGTGTGACTATCAATCCTTGGTGGCTTCCACTGCCTATTTTATCATACACTTGGGATTTGGGTTCAAATCCTAAGATATGGCAGGCAAAACAACAATCACATCTGTTCTGTGAGCATCTGTTTTAGGTCTCAAATGCCATGCGAAGCAGTGGTTTGCCAGGGCACTTGCCCCTTGGAGAGAGGAACTGAAGGACTGGAAACACAGAAATCATCTAAGATGATTTATTTATGATCATTTATTCTGTCATGCCTTTGCTGTAGGACAATCTACAGAGGTGTTGCTGTTCTTGTCAGTATAATACAAAATGCTATTTGAGACCCATTTGGGAAAATACACATTGTACAAGAGAAGAAAAAAGCCAGAGGCAAAAAAAAGACAAAAAAAAGTACAAAAGGACAGAAACATATCAGAAAGCATAAATGTTATGGAAATAAAAATACATGGGAACTATCTTGGTAAAAGGTTCCTAGACATTCAAATGTAATTTCTAGATACCTATTAATCATCACTAAAATTTATTATTAGTCACACTTGCCCCAAAAGCTCTTCAATCTAATTTGAAAAATAATCAATTAATCTAGTGATGGTAAAAATAGTATTTTGCAAAGTCTAAAAAAATACATTAGCAGCTGCTCTGAGTCCTTTCAAATGTTCTGTAGAAGAATGGGAAAGGTGGCACAGACAGACCTCCAGACTTTCTCGTGGCATAGACAAGTGTCTCCATAGCATCACAAAACACAGAAAGTCAATTTCTGTAGAGGGATGACTTAAGACAAATTATATTGAAGAACCAAGGAGCCTGAAAAGAGAAACCGAATGAAGCCAGGTCATTGCTGTATATTGCTATATGCCTGGAAGAGCAGAGACTTAGAATCATAGAATCATAGAATCATTTTGTTGGAAAAGACCCTTAAGATCATCGAGTCCAACCGTACCTCTCCACTACTAAACCATGTCCCTAAGCGCCTCGCCTCGTCCACCCGTCTTTTAAATACCTCCAAGAATGGTGACTCGACCACTTCCCTGGGCAGCCTGTTCCAATACTTGACAACCCTCTCCATGAAGAAGTTTTTCCTAATATCTAATCTAAACCTCCCCTGGCGCAACTTGAGGCCATTGCCTCTCGTCCTACCACTTGCTAATTTGGAGAGACCAACACTCACCCCACTACAACCTCCTTTCAGGTAGTTGTAGAGAGCGATAAGGTCTCCCCTCAGCCTCCTCTTCCCCAGGCTAAACAACCCCAGTTCCCTCAGACGCTCCTCATAAGACTTGTTCTCTAGACCCTTCACCAGCTTCATTGCCCTTCTCTGGACACGCTTCAGCACCTCAATGTCCTTCTTGTAGTGAGGGGCCCAAAACTGAACACAGTACTCGAGGTGCAGCCTCACCAGTGCCGACTACAGGGGAAGGATGACTTCCCTGGTCCTGCTGGCCACACTATTCCTGATACAAGCCAGGATGCCGTTGGCCTTCTTGGCCGCCTGGGCACACTGCTGGCTCATATTCAGTCGGCTGAATATGACTTCATCTTACTAGGATGCAGAGCAGGGGATGCGAATGCCTGCCAAGAGCCACACCACTGTGAAAAACACACTCCACAACTGAGTGAAGTGAAAAAGAAATTAGGGCAACCAGAAGAAAAAATGTAAAGCCTTAAGACACAAACAGTGAAGACACCAGAGATCAGCTGAACTGATAACTCCAGGAGTCCATCTCCAGCCATTTCATGGTGTCAGAGGTGTGTTCAAGGACCCCTTTTCTCTGGAACTTGGTTTATTTGAGAAAGAAAACTGGGTCCATGGGATTGAAGGAAGCTGTAGTATGTTTTGACTAGGTCAGTTTGGATCCGGGCTGTAGTGTGCCGCTATTCAGTCTGCGGATGCAGGCTTGGTCCTCCCTCACTCTCTTTTTACAAAATCCCAGGATTTTCCACCTTACTTTTTGAGTAGCTGAGTCATGACAACAATATGGCATCTCACCAACCATTCCATACAGAGTCAGTCTCATCGCAAGGTTCTCTACATAATCACTAGGCTAGATGGGTCCATACTGGCCTGTGTTCAAATATAGATACTTGGAAACCACAGCCAGAAGCAATCCAAACAAACCACTGTATTTTTTGAAACAGTCTTTTTGTCATGGATTTTGCAACTTTAATATGTGTTTGAACGTGGGTGAAATCGTTTCACAAAAAAGCTAACTGATGTTCTTTCTCATGGGGGATGAACCTGGCATTAGCATTACCCTTGGAAGGCTTTCCACACAATTTTCAGTGAAACAGCTTTATTTTAGCTCTGATCATAAAACCAAAAATGTATATTAGGATTTCCTGTAGGAGTTTTTCAGAAAGGTAGCTTCTGAACACGAATTTGAAGAGGTAATGCACTGACCACAATAATTATAGTGATTCATTTCTAATATGTCGTTCTTTTCAGCATTGCACTGAACTTAATGGAAGAAGCTCTTAACATACTGCAGTGCCATTAAAGAAAGTTTGTTACACCTGTTAGCATGCTACATCTATTGGAAATTACAAATTTCCTATTGCAGGACTTGTATATCAGCGGGCTGTTTAATGAAACTAGATTAAGCCCACATGACACAATAAGACATGCAACAATACTTCTACATCTGTGTATTTTATTCATTTCCCTCTGTAATTAATCCAGTTACACTTAGAATCAATGTCATTTGCTGGTAAACATCCAGAATCTCAACCCAAAAGTCCTTTATGCACAAGCAGAAATAATATTCTTCATACACACACTACAAATTTTCAAATATATATTTAAATTCGCACAAGTATCAACATGGTTTCTTATGAAAAATTAAGTACACACATTTATTGTTTTGTTCAGTGAGCACTTACAAATAAACACTGCTTAGCAGACATTACTCAATTCAGTGCAAAAATCTGAATACAGAAAACATGAAAAAGGAAAGAAAATACTGAGATCCTCATTCTGTTTTTATCCAGTACCTAACTGGAAGCTGAAGTCATGGCTATATATATGAGTTATGAAATGAAACTGTTAAAAGAATAAATGCCTAATACAAATCAGGGAGATTTATTACACTGGTAAATCGCCTCTAAAGGCGATGGAAACTTTGAGCCCTAAGAACCAGTAAAGAGAAAGGAATTGACTCCCTGAGCCAGCAGCTCATCTTTCAATACACGCTCAAGACAAAACTCTGTGTGTTAGGCAGTGGCTCCATGGCCAGCCATGGGGCTTCCAGCCCCACCAGGAGCACCACCCATGGCCACACAGCCTAGTGCATGACTCAGCACTCCAAATTCTGCCTGTACAGGCGTAAGTCTGGAAATCCCAAGAGCCCTTATTAGGGAAAAAGCTCCCAGACTTTCCAACTCCATGCTTTGGAGAAGGAGTCTTCAAAGTGAGATGTTTTGAGAAAATAGGCAAGTACTTTGCAACAATGTTCTGTCTTGGAAAAAAAAAATCTGTGCAGCTCTAGACAAGATCAGGCAAAACAGCTTTTGACTGCAAGGCAAGGCAAGGCATGTAGAGAAGACCGATACATCTTAATATGGTTGGGAGATAAAGCACTATCTCAATGAAAGGCTTCAGTATTTGCAATTCAAGGGGCAAGAGACACCTCTAGAGGGCAGCTGTCAGAGAGAAGCAATGGAAGTGAGACAATGAGCCTGAAAGAAAACTGCTGGAAAAACAACCCAATATTCTTCAGTGAGAGAGCAAAAGGCTGTTAGTTTCCACCCAGACCTTAGCTATAAAAAAACCCCAAACAAACAACAAAACACCCCAAACAAAAAACCCCAACCAACCAACCAACACCCCAAAAAATCCCCACCAAGCCCCATGGGAAAATATACTGCAGGAGTACCGCCAGTGAGGGATGCAATGCAATTACTGAGTTTCTTCCATCTCTATGGGTCTACAGATAGAATAAGAATTTTGCAAAATACGTGCCTCAATCTTTAAAGAGGTGTTCTGTAACCTGTCAGATTATTTTAACTCGTGTATCTTATTTGATAGAATAATACCCCACCAAACAACATTACATAGTGAGATATGATGGCTGTATAGCCCAGCTAATCCTATTGAGAGAACTGGGAACAGAACATGTGATAGGGGTGTACTGAGTAACAGCTTCATGCTACAGCCTCTACTATCTGTCTCCAGCTCTTCTCCACAGGAGAACTGTTGATCTCATCTACCGCAGAATTAAGCAAAAACAGGCACTTCACTTATATAAAACAGTATAGTTCATTAACCACGTTAATCTGTACCATTTGAAGAGCATGGTCTTTTCTGCCTTAGATTAAAGGCCACTTGAAAGAACATTTAAAGATAAGTCAGTCTATAGCAAAACAAAAGTGCAAACCATAACACCAAATTAGAAAACACAAATAATACAAAACCTGGCAAAAACCACTATGATAATTAGTACCTATAGTTATTAACAGTCTAGTTTTTAATACAAAATTTTGTGGAAGGGGTTTTTGCATTGATTAACTGGCCTTTGGTTCAGCATCTATAAAACGTGTTATGTTACTCTAACAGCATACAGAAAGCCAGTTCTGGAGGTATTCTGAACTTTGTTGGTGCAAGATAACCCACATCATGCAGGGTAAATAAATAAACTAAGCAATGGTGCAGAACAAAAATATTGATATACTCTGTGGTAACATCACTAGTCACAGGTAATTTACACTAAAATGGCTGACACACAATGACAAAGCTATTAGCTACTGAGGAAACCACACCATAGTCTTTCTATGTCTGTTTAGGTAACTATTTCTAAAGCAGATATTCCATGTAATTTTGTAATGCAAAAGACCTAAGAATACCCTTATCTAAACCATCTGATAATTTCTTCCTCAGTGAAATTCTCCCCCTCTTGAATAATAATTAGTGCATTTTCCTATAATTTTTAGTTCCATACGGCAGTGCTCTCAAGCAGAATTTTATGAGCAGTCATTTACTGACTGAATAATTTTTTCTCTGAAAATTTGTTTAATGAAGGCAAAATACTTATTACGTAACTGATGAACCCCAATAATTTCAGTACTTTTAAGATATCATTCTTTACATGAGCTATAATAATTCCTTTCATGAGTTATAATAATTCCTTTCAAATACAGTTGTTTCCTGGAAGCCCGAGTAATATCTTCAATTTTTAATAGCTTTTCCTTTTTTGCCTTTTTTATTGTAATAGAAACCAGCAGTCCAGACATAGGCCATTCTGCCAACTGCTGTACAAATCCAATACATCTTTTTTTGATGTTTTGGTAACACTTTCAATCTGGTGGGGTATTTCGTGATTTTTTTTTTGTTATTGTTGTTGTTGTTTGATTTTTCTTTTGCGTTGGCTTTTTTTTTTTGGTAAAAACTGAACATTAAATTTCTAGAGTGGTGCTTAGCAATATTTCTTTTTGCTTCACCATTATAATTCTGCATAACCACTCAACTTTTAACTACATGTAAATAGTCTTTTAAACATTTCTGCTATATTTTCAGACTCACTTTATCATATCAGAACCCTAATTATAGCCTAACTTTCTGTTGTTCTATTTGAATATAAAGAAAAAAATTCTTTACTGAGCTATGACTAAAAGTCTTTAAGATATAATTAATTTTATAATTATTCTCAGCAACGATGATCAGACACTGATTAACATCACTTCTGTTAACATTACATTATTAAAAACAATGATCTCAATGACAAGATCAGTGATGAGAGAGTTTTTACTTTAATAAAAGCACAGAAGTGTCCCTTACATTTTCATCCACTATACAGATGGCAGTATCATGGAAATACCTGAATTAAAGACTCACAAGTGTGATCAGTCCTAGGTAAGTGAAATATTCATACAGTCACATCACTATGACAGGACTGAAAACAGAAAAAACCCTAACCCCTATCTAGTCTAGGCTTATTACTTCTACAATAATCTACTTAAAAAAATATAAAGTCATCAGACATGATTTCCCTGTCAGGAATTCAGGTTGACAGCCCATTAGCACAAAATGCTGCTGGTTGTGAACCTATGCAAGCTAAAAAAGTCTTGAAAACTCAATGTGGCATGTCAGGCTTTCCTCATGAAATATTTTACCAAAAAATTAATCATAGTAGCAGTGCACAATTATGTCATTGCATAGCTGCATTCATCCTGAAGGACCTCAAGAGTAAAAATAGTGGACCAAATTTTCAGAGAAGCTGGGACAGAAGAGTCTCTCCCTGTGCTCCTTCTCCTGTTTAAGATGGGTAACAGATCACATCTCCACCGTTTATGATTTCTAGAAACTGGTGAAGCCTTTAGGACGTGGGGCCTCAAATGCCAGTGATTAAAGAATTTGGCTGCTGCTCCAGTATGGTAGACAGGGTATGGAGAGCAGTAGATGTAGAACTAATGAATGCAGGACAATAAAAATTTTCCTTACTGTGGCTGATAGACACAGCAAATAGCAATATCTGTTTGCCACCAAACAGAAAGGAAAGTGAAGAGAGCGCCAGAAGGTGCCCTTTGACTAGAAGAACCAGCTTGAAGAAAGACAGTAACAGTCTTGCTGCGATGAAAGATATAAACCTTCTTTCTGATGAAATTCAGAAAGAAGTCGCCAAAGCCGTAAGTGCGTGTTCCCAAAAAAGTGAAGTTTCTGGAGTAGGACAGATAACATTGGGAAATTCACAGGAAAAAACTCTTACTCGGTCAAACTGACACCATCAGACTACCCTTGTTCATGCAATTGTCCTTCTGACCTATTTTTCCCCCTGAAAGTCTCTTACTGCTGTTTATTTAGCTTTGTACGTAGTAGGCTGGCTATCAAGAAACACTGCCTAGGCCCTACAGCAACTTTCACTGCAATGTAGAACTAGTAAACATTTGCATTTAAATGCTAGCCATGGAGCTTAGCCAAAAATAGATCAGATGAACTTAGAACTTTTCTTTGCTGTGCATTGTGCCTGGGCACAAGGAAAATAAAATATTTTAATTGTTTTAAATTAATTAGTTGTAGATTTACTATTCTATATATTTATTAGTGTGCACTTTTGTAAGTATAAATATTTTATACTAATTCACAGCAGAAACGGTATATTTTTTTACTAGGCTTTCTATATCCAGTCCCCATTAATCTGAATAATGTACCTAAGTCACCTACACAGCTTTTGAATAAATCAATTTTTCACAGTTACATGAAGCCCTAAAACACATGGGTGCATTTTTCCAGCAGTAAATTTCTTCAGTGTTGGAGTTGTGAGCCATCAGCAAGTAATTAACAATCATTCAGGAAAACATGCTAGTTCAGGTAAGAGGAGTGCTCTCAAGTGTCAAAGCATTCACATTTTGAAAGCTTCAATCAAGATAATTTGTAAAATCTATTGTTAAAGGGATAAAGTTCGTAAGTTTTCCTGCTGCTAAGATCTCCATATGTCATCTCCAGCAATTCCTTTATCCAACAGATGCGGTTACCTTTAAAATACTAGGGGTTCATTTTTCTTTAGAACTTCCACTAATTAGAAAGAACTGAAATAACTTCTGTAACAGAACTGTTAAAAGCTACACATTTACTCTTTAAAGAGAGAAGTATTCAAACAAAACATAAACCATGTATTAATGTTGAATGACACTGTATTCAGTATATGCAAGGGGCATGTTATCTCCCCCCCAAAAAAAATTCAATGAAGATGCGGCCAGATTGAAAGCAATTCTAGTTTTATTTTTTAACAGCCCAAAACCTCAGTTTGTTCACTGAAAGGCAAGCAAAAGATAAATTCTCATATGAAGCCCTTAAACTTCCCATCCTTTCATCTCTTTGACTTAGTAGAAGCAGCTGAAAATAGTCTTGGCCCCAAGAGTAGGCAGGAGCTTTTTCCACTGCTAGCGAAAACCAGAGAAGGAAAGAAAATCAGATCTCCTGTTGCTGTGCTTCACAGCCCACATAAATCAAAGCAACAGCATTAATATGGCAGGCCGTGATGCTGGCAGCTGAGAAGCTAAACTGCCAACCCTAAGGCTACTTGCGTTGGATGGATGGTAGTCTGCAGCAATGGAGTGGCACAACGGGGCAGGGGATGGGGCCAGAGATCCCTCAGCAAATCTTCAACTGAGACTGGTACATATTGCATAATAATTACATATCTCCAGGTTATTATGAGTTCCTGAACTGAATTGTAACTGAATTTGTAATTGTTTGGAATATTTAACTGCTTTTAGTCCAGCATGTTTTAAATCCAATGTTGGGCCCACAAAAGCCTTATAACGTTCAACAAACCAAACCTTTTGTTAAATAGCCAGGAAAACTAAAGGTTATTTCTGCACAAATACCCTTCTTATCTGATGCGGGAACTATCTGACATTATCAAAGGATGCCTACCTTGCTGGAAAGACTGTAAAAGCTTCCAGTTTACAGAAAAAAAACATTTTGAAAATTAACCTAAACTTTCAAATCTACCACTTTTTAATATAGCAGCATGGGTTTATTTGTTTCTTTTTAACATCATATACTTTTCTAGTACAAAGAAAAGTTTTTTTCCACTTAAGCAAGCTCCAAACTCTTTCTCAAAGTGTACTAAAAGAAAGTGTACTAGAAGAATGCCTCTGTGGGAGGCCACGAGCATTAGAAATTCTTACATCCCACTCTAAGTGGAGAAGCTAACACAACATCACACAAAGCTTCTGCAAATGCCTATTTCAGGCAATAATACTGATGCTACCTTTCATTTCAGTACTTTTATGTCTATGTGTGTGCTACCACACCTTTGTTTGTGTTTCACATCCAAGAGAAGATTTTTTTTCTTCCCTGATGACATTTCAGATTGAACACACCTCATGACTTTCGAAGTGACCCTTTTAACACACCCGCTCTGCTGTCAATCCAGGTGCACATTGGCATTCAGAGCAAGAGCACAGGCTGATTTAAACTTTAAATATCAAACTATTTTTTATGCACCTCTGGGCACAGCAATGATTTCCTCCAAGTTTTCTTTTGTTTACTTCATAATGTCAATTTAACACATGCTGAATATACCATTATCATGTTTCTATTGTGTCTGTATTGAGCTGTGCTAGGAAAGTCTTCACTCACACTCCATAAACCATGACAAGTATTATAAAACTCAATTATAAGACAAAACTCTCAAAAAAGATACAGAAAGTGAAACATCTTTCTGAAATGGTCTGGTTTGTTAATGTTTCTTAGCTGTGTCTGAAAATGCAATCGCTATAAAAAGCAACAGTTGAAAAATGAAGATCTCACTACCATAAAATTACTATTTTTTCAAATTCCATCAGAGAGTGAATTTTATCGATTTTCCTTT
>VYZW01032759.1:0-20216 GCA_013401315.1 Balaeniceps rex | reverse complement strand
TAATTGGAGGAAGGAAGATAGTGCAAGCAAGATAAGAAGCTACAGGAAGACCAGAAAATATCTTCTGTTAAAACAAAACAAACCAACCAAACACCACCCCCCCCAAAAGCCCAAAACCCTGGTAAGATTGCTTTAAAAATTAAAAAATGGGAAAACTTCCTTTTGAATTAATTTGGTCTNNNNTCCTTTTGAATTAATTTGGTCTGTAGAACATTCACAGAAGTAACTTAAACAGAGACTGAATATGCTCCAGCTCACCAGCCTACAGAGCTCCCTCCAGTTATCAGACTGTGTGTGAGATCCCCTGAACCTATGATCCAGGTTTCAATCCCCTGAGGGCTATGCACTGATCATTTACTGAGTCACATATGTGGGTGGATTTTGTGGCTTTAGCACTACATGAGCTAATTTAACTGCAGGTGCAAATCAGAGAAAATGCTCCTGAACCTGTTTTCCTCCAATTATCAAATCATTCTATCTTAATGTTAAGACAAGGTTGATCAAACTTATGTCCTACAAGGAAAACACCTGTATGGAGGTGCTTTGCTACAACACACCTCCCAAGGTTCTAGTCAGTCAAGAAAGGAAACTGGATTTTAATTTGTTGTTTCTACCTGTCAGGAAAACACTATAGTGACATTGCCATATTTAGTAGCAGCGTCTAGGCAATTACAATGGTGGAAAAGCCAGAGGACATGGGTTTTGTCTGTTTTCTTGGTTGGTTGGTTTTGTTTGGGTTTGGTTGTGGTTTTGCTTTTTTTTGTTTGTTTGTTTGTTTTTGTTTTGTTTTGTTTTGTTTTGTTTTGTTTGTTTGTTTGTTTTTTGGGGGAGGGGTTGGTGCAGGACAGAAATACAAACCCAGCTTTGGTGAAATATAAGTAGAAGATAGTATGCATTAAAATCATTGCCCTGCCAAAAGTCATGCCTAGGGTAGAAAGAGAATGTTTTTTCCACTGTCCAAAGTAGTATTTAGAATGATATGAAATGAAGGTAGTTGCCTTTTCCCCCACAAGCTGGTCAAGGCAAGCTAGAAATGTTATTTCTTGGAAATTGAATCACCAGGTATAAAAGCTTTTGTGAAGAAGAATCTTGCAGATATTCTCAATATTAAGAAGTCAGAACTCTGCTTTCTTTATGTAACACAATATCCTCAGAGGAGGTGATTGTTACAGCTAAGTACCCTGCAATAGCCTTGCTATTGGCCTCCACATGCTGGAAATGAAAAGTTACATTAGATTTTGAAGGAACCATTAAGTGCCCACCAAGTTATAATCCTACTCCCATTACCAAAATGGGGCTTTAGGACTGAAATCCACACAACATGAAACTTAAGAACTGTAACTCAGAGCACATCACTGTTTCAGAAATGCAAAGCAGCAAACAGAATAGTTTTAATATAAGGAAATGTGTTCAGTAAGTTCACTTTCCTTTGCTTGAAAGTTCAGCACAGAGCAAGCTCTTTCACTGCTTTCAAATTCTGTGATACAATATTTGATCTGATTTCTCCATACTGCTAGAAGTGTAACGGGCCAGTATTTGTGATGATCCAGGCACTGAAATTCTTGCATGTAGAAAAATTAACCATTTTAAACTGAGTTGCTGATCAAGATAGAAGAGGATCACACCTCAGTGGAAGCACTCAAAGGATGTGGCAAAAAGCCAAATTATGGAGCAACATGAAGGTCTGCGCTTCCATTATTACTGCTCAGAAGTGTATCTTACTTTACACATACAGGAGAAGAAAAAGAAAATCTCCTAATATCATTTTTTTTTTTTTTTGTGGGCATTTTGTCAGGTGAATCATCTCTCTGGCACAGAAAGCCGTAGGAAATTAAGTGATAAATCTCTATAAATTTGTCTTTCGTTTTTAGCCTTTATTTTACCTTCTGGTCATTATTTCAAACCCACATACTGAAATACTGCTGAACATGCTGCTTCATCAGAACTCCTGCAGAGTGCTGCATAGAGTAAGTTAAGGTAGCTATTTTGCATAAGCAGGTTTTTTTTTTATACTATATGAAACATCCTCAGAACACTGGATGGATATTATTAAATTTTATTGTATCCAGTACAGAGATAGCACTCATTTTATGGAGACAGAGAGAGTTATAAAGCAATTAGAGTATCCATTTGGCCTTTCATTGTATTCTGCATTTCAAAGGCTGAGGCAGAATTCCCAGAAAAGTCCTACATTTTTGGGACAGACAGAAGTACTGTTGAAAGGGTACGTTATTACCTTAAAAAAAAAAAAATCCCATCAGACAGCAGAAATGGCCAGAAATAGTACAGAACATGTCTACAATAACTATACTACTGGGAAACATGCAGTTCTTGCTCTCAGTCTGAAACAGCAGCTTCATTGCTCTCCTAGCTGCTGTCGGCTGCAGGAAAGAGCACCAGGCAGGATTTCCTGTGGCTTTTCCATGTATGTGGGCCTGAGGAGAATCATAATCCCAGTGTATGGGATATACTATATTGCCTCAGAAATTAGGTGCATGTCAGTGAATATGCTGCCAGTTTTAGCACTCTGCCTACTGGGTCTGTCATGCAGCATCTAAAAGAGAAGAATCTGTGTGATGAGAGAAAGAGATCAAGAAGATAAAAGCTAGACTGATCATTAAGAAAATAAAGTTGTTGACTTTGTTTATAGGAAACTGTAGAGGTGTTTTCTAACAATTGCAAGGATTGGGAAAGTGCTTCACAGTTCAAATTGAAAATTAATTCTAGCATCTGTCATAATTTTCTGAGCAGATCCTGGGTAAATTCACGCAGCTGAACTTTTAAGTAATGCTTTGCATGCTCAGCAAACACATGAATCAGGAGGGGTCCAGCAACAGCAACAGCAATCTCACAGATGTCTTGGTATTGTGTCCCTTTTACAAGCGTGGAAGCATGGGCAGATGGTGTACCTTTCCAAAAGCTGTCCAGCAATTAGGTAACACAACTGCCTTGAGCCCAAGGGCTGTGCCAAGTCACTGAAGACCGCAGTCCTTGATAGAAACCCATCACTTCAACTAAACCTGTGTCCTTGTTTTGGGGTCCCCAGCTGGTCCTTCACCTCTCAGGAAGGTCTAAAGCTGTACCTGCTTGGTAGTGCAAGTTGCACTGAATAAGACGGACACTGTTTAAGGACAAAGAGAGGAAGATCTGGCTGTAGATACAACCATCTCCTTTTAACTGTTCCTCGGATGAGACGTGGAAAGCAAACTCCACGTGCAGGTGGCCACATAGAGATATATTTTCTAACGTTTGTTACAAAAACGTATCCTGCCTAAAGCTGAAGCTACAGGTGCTGTAACACATTTTTCTCACATTACCTTTCAAACCAACCCACCAACCAGAAGTTTGTTACTGATAAAAGCACATTGTTTTGATGTACAGCTTGTACACTTTATGTGCCACTCCCTGCCTATTCATTTCTTTTTCTTCATTCAGTGCTCAGTTTCTTATTATAAACCTCAGTGTTCTTATGAACATTTTCCTCCCTCCACAGCAACCTATGGATATTTTAAGATATATGTGTGAATGAAGTTTTTCCATAGTATTCCCATTCTTGAACTCAGCAACCTTTCTGTGTTTCAGTTTGAAATAAAGCAAGTTACATTTTGCTTCCAGTTAAAAGGTTCCTACCCTTAGGATGTAAAACATTAGCTGTATAAACAACATGGTTAAACCCCCCCAACAATTACTTCTATTTGCAGAAGCTTTCTTGCAAGACATCTTTACTGTGTAAGTATAACTATAACTTGTAACAGAGATAATACTGGCTAAAAATTATAAAAACATAAAAATAGAAAACCCCAAACATCTAAACAATTCTGATTTAAATGACTATATAAAGATACTTGTCTTAAGATAATGTCTTAAAACCCAGTAGAAGTCTGAGAAATTCACTAAAACGGCAGAAGACTTACCTTCAGAAGAATCAGCATGGAGGCTCTTATTTCTTTTTTACCTCATACTTGATCAAATGCTTATAGCAAGACTTAGTGCTGACTCCCTCCACCTCTGTAGTGGTCAAAAAAAGCAATAGCCAAAATCTAAGCACTCCTATAGGTTTGGCAAACTGAAGAGCAGTAACATCTGGCTTTTTGCCTGAAATTAATTGGAGAAATATATTACAGGCTGTGCTCTTATCATCAGCTGCCAAGAAGCATTTAGATAATACTTCTTTACAAGAGGAAAAAGGAAGATTTTTCTTTCCAGAGAAATGCATGTACCAGACAACACTGTCAAGCAGATAACAATTAAGAACTGACTGGTGAATATCAGAGGAAAAAAAAAAAAGTTATACCATTTAGGTTTTCCTTTAAAAAAATGTAATTCCAAATGTAGAGGGAGACAACTATGTTTTCCTATGGATCTCAGAGTGAAGAACCCAGTTGATAAACAAAGTTTGAGCTTTAAGATACTTTGCCTAGGGATCTTGTTTGAGCACTAAAAGTCAGACCTATTTTTTCCTCTTTTTATAGATCATCAGTAGAAATTAACATTTCTGCAGGACTGTGAAACTGCACCTGTGAGTCTTTACCATCCCTCCTGGCTCTGCCACAGGTGTCCCAGAGCCTGTGTCAGCACTGCATTAATGCTGTCAGCAAAGGATTTACACGTCTCTTTCTCTGTGGGCTGTGTAAGACTCTACAGGGGGAACCAGAAAACAATAAAGACTTAAAAATACAGGAAAAGGGGAGAAGAAAAAGCTCCCTGAAGAGCATAAGCTGAAAGCCTCTATTCTGCTAATGGCTATTAGCATAACAACTTACGTGGTGCACAGACATCAGGGTAATCTCAGTTTATACCCTTAAGTGAGCAGATAAAACTGAGCATATGCACACCTCTTACATTTGGATGAAGGTGGATGAACGTTGTGGCAGAGAATAGAACAGGACAAAGGAGAAAACAGCAGAAACAAAATAAGGTGAAAATGAAGATAAGCAGGCAAGAGAGAGACTAGAATAGGAGACAAAAATAGATTAGGTAGAAAGAATATGACACAAACTTTTTTTTCTCCCCTTAACTTCTTACATCACATCTTGTGGCAGGAAAGACCTGGAGTGGCGGGCATTCACTAAGAGCACAACCATCAGCCTGGGTCCCTACAGAGGAGGGTCCCAGAAGGCTGCTTTAGGCAGTAGCAGCAGGAGCTTCTCCCCAGCCCTGGACCAGCCATGTGTCCTCTGTGGCTGGTGGGGGATCAGGGCTTAGCCTGACCAAAGGGGCTGTGCAGCAGGAGAGACACGTCAGCACACTGCTAAAACAAGGGTCTGTGGGGCTGCAGGGAACAACCAAGGGCTTTCAAGCAGGAGTGAGCTGTTGTATGCCTTCTCAAAAGATTGACAGTCCTGCTGGCAGAGCAGAAGGGTTTCTTGCCTCCTCACTGGTAGCAGATCCTCTCTGCTCTGCCTGCACAGTGACACATGCAACTGTGAGGGTTGGCACTGAATTCTTCTGGACCTGTTTTAGGCAGAGCAGTTGTAACATGGCTTCGCAGTCCACAGCCATACGCTGTAGGCTGGCAAGCCAACTAGGATGGTAGCTGTATGATCCCCAGTCTTTCAGCATTAATGTTGATAAGCAACACCAGTTTTTCCCATGCATACAAAGTCTCTTAAATCACCACTGCCGAATTTACCTTGGCCTGGTCTGGCTCCACTGGGCTGATAAAAGCTTGTCTTGTGCAGAATGACATCTGCTGCATGATCTGCAGCGCTAGAGCTATGCTCGGTGAGGTTCAGTAAACTCACAGCTATGAACCAGAGGAGGTGCTGCCCGAATAGAAAGCTGGATGCGGGCAGAGTAATGAAGACAGGAGACACCTGTGGCACAGCACAGTAATTAGAGCTTAAATTGAGGTTAATCCCCAGGAAAATATTTCAGTTTTGGCACTGACAAATACTTCATTTTAATCAAAAGCAGTGCCACAGAATGTCCAAATATACCTAAATTCATTTTGGGGAACATTTTACTGTACTATGAATCTAATAATTTGAGATTTTTGTCCCTAACTGCGATATAAATGAATACACACATAGCAGGCTTTTCCACCTGCACAAATTCCATTTTTGTATTCAGTTAACCAAAATCATTACAAACTATTTAACTCAGCCATGAGAATAAGGGTGATGGCCCCAGTATGATAATATATATCAACTCCTAGACTTATCTTTTAATCAAATAATGTTTAAGTATTTGTATAATGGTGAGCATGTGGATGGTTGGTTGAACAGAAAAAAAGCTGTAGGTTGGATATCGTTGGTTATGTCTCTATCAGCTACGCTTTCATAAAGAAACAGTTATAGTTAAGCTGTGAAAAACTTTGTGAAGGTTTGTGCATTTTTGATCATAAAATGAATACTTGTTTTGTTTTGTTTTCACATGTATTTGTTAGGCTTTTCTGCATAGTTTGATTAGCAAAATAGCATCTTGGAAAAATAAACAGTCCCCAGGCATGGGTTTTCATTCACATTTATTGATAGAGCAAACTAATTAAGTTGAGCTAGGCTTATATGCCAAATTAAAAATCTAATGTTGAAATTGGGAATCAATCACCCTATTAGTATTGCCAGTGATGTCAGCAGGATGGCAATTATTGATGTTCACACAGGTATATGGGCCTGCTTTACTGTTCAGCGTTACATTCTTTTCTTCTGCATCTAAATAAGTACGGCTAAGCTAGCAATTTCTTTAGAATAGTTACTATTATTCAAATAGACCTTAAAGATTTTGAATCAAGTTTTTCTCCCCTAACCCACGCAAACGTGAAACTGCATATAACCATCCAACACCAGAAAGGGAAGCATTAAGAAAAACACCACAATGTAGCACTAAACCCACAGAAGCTGTCAGTGCTGCAGCTTTTAAAATCAGCATATTTCTCTGCCTGTTCACAAGTTTTCCTTTCCTAGGCTCTTTCGCTGACCTCCTTTTTTGTATACCTTGAAACTGCTCTTTCCCCAATCCCCAGTTATTTGTTCTTCCACCTCTTGGCTCTTGCTTTTACTTTAAAAAGTTGTATTTTTCTGTTAAAATGATATGAAACAATTCATACCTGGAAATTAATGTGAAAACCCCAGGGTATGATGGTGGGACTGTTCAGAAGTTATAGTGTGTTCATCTGTCATTTGTGTTTAACAGGGGAAGAAGACTTAAAAAATGATGATCCTTTACTGCCAGGGCAGAAAGAAACAGATTATATAGGCTAGAGGCTATTCATTTTTGGATGAGTGGAACCTGAAGGACAGCAATGTATTAAGATAAATATTTTTGAAATCAAAGCATTTTCATTAGGGGAAAAAATCAGCTTTCTTGATGTCAGTGACCCACATAAATGGTGCAAATCCTTAGCAGCCCCAAGCCGAGCAGTGTGTTTCAGGGAAGCCAGTTTAGTTATACATAGAGCCTGTGGTGAGGTGAAGGCTCCTGCAAATGGTAACTTGTTGTCCTTTAGTGTTGAATAAAACCTGCCTACATCCAACAAGCAGAAAACCCAAAGCTTGCCATAATATCTGAATGGTTTCCAGTTTCTGAGATAGGTGTATCCATGTACTTGGGATTCCCAGTATCCATGTCCTCCACCTGGAGGGCAGCTTTCTAACCAAGGAGGGCATGCCTTTCTGTAAACGCAAGAGTTAGCAGTGGTACAGTGTTTTTGCAGAGCAGGAAGTGGTTAGAGATGTAGGAAACCTGCTGAGGGTCCAACTCCCAGTCACTAGGGAGTCCGCAGCTAGAGAGGTGGGAGGCAGCCCCTGCCCTCTTGCTGAGCCTGGGGTATGGCCCAGTCGGCACGGCAAGGTGCACAAAGTGGGAAGGAAAGCTGGCACAGGGGACTCGGACTTGCTCAGTGGCATGACTGCAAAGGTGAACCTCACCTTCCAGTCCTTGCTTCCAGCAGTCTGTACGCGCATTGGGTTACATGGTCTTTGGAAAGGGAGACATCCTGTGGAGCAGGTATTCAGACATCACCTGCATCAGGTGCATGCCTTGACTATTTGCCTGCATGGGTGGTCTGAGAGTTGGCAATATGGTGTAGGAGGATGTAGTAAGATGAATGCCTTTGCTTAGAGCGAAAAACCCTGAGATGATACTGACTCCTCTTGATTCACTCCTAGATGTTCTGCCTTTGAAGAAAACACCAGAGGAACAATCTTAAGTAGTACTGTTACAGATTTTCTTTTTCCTTGTGACATGCAATGTTCAGTTACATGTCAAGAACCATGATACAAGAACCATGATCAAAAACTGTTTTACTGAAGAGAGACTTTCTTGGGTTTTGCTTGGCCAGAAAGTAGAATTTAGGAATAAATACCAATTTACATCATGTATGCTTTTATTTTATTTGGGTGGTGTGCATGATGTAGGTATATATAGATTTATAGGTGCAGATACTCATATAGCTATATATTTAGTGTAAAAGAGTGGAAGTAAATTTAACAGGAGAACATATTTAATCCATTTCTAACAATCTAAATTTCACAAAAATTGAGATATCAACTATCTTGATGTATTTTCATACTTTCTTATAACATTTTTTTTTTGTAGCTAGACTGCTTCTGCCATCAGCCCGAGGACTGGACAGCACTTGTTCCTCACGGAGGACGTGAGGACGTCCTGGGGAGTGAGCACAACTCTACATGTCACACTGCAGTCTCTCAAATGATCTTGCAGTGCCACCTACTTGTTGCTGGTGAGGTTTGCTACTACATTTGAAACCAACTACTTCTCTAATAGGTTATTAAAGAAGTGATTCTCTTGGTTTGTAGGAAGGGGGGGTCGTGTTGTTCCCCCGCCCTCAACAGTGTTATACCAATACCATTAGTTTATAGAATATTTCAAAATTTAACTATTTTATTTCAAATTTAGAAGGCTCACATTTATTACTATGGCATACAAACCATGTTTATCTGAACAACACACAAAGTTACCAAACTTTTAACAGGCAATCAAGAAGTGATGCTTGAGAAGAGCAGTTACCACACGTGTAATTAACTAGAGAAAAAGAATTTCCCTCTACATGTGACAAGATCTTATGGAAATAAGAGCAAGAGGTAGCTTACATTGCAGCCCCAGGAAAATATAAGAGTGTAAGCATGCACCATGAGAGCCTGCGGCAGTAACACAGTGCTATTCATTGGGGCTGCTCCTGCAGCTAATAGAAGGACACCTTTCAGTTCATAACCGGATTGCAGAACAATGGTAGCAGTATGGTCAGCCTCAATGTAACTATGCAAGTATAATGTAATCATAAAAGTAGCTTGCATGGTTGTTTTTCAATTTTTAAAATTACGGTGTGGCTTCTCACAGTTGTATGAAAAGTTTTCTGTCTTTCCATAGATCTGTATCTCAGGTACTTATGTGGTAATCTGCACTTTCACATAATCAAACCAAAGCCAAAGCCAAATCCAAACCAAACAAAAATAAATATGATTCTAGCACTTACAGCTACAGAACACAATCTGAAAACACTAACATTAAAAACCCAAGTATTAGTTAAATAATTCCTCCTACCTCCTGGCTTCCTTTAAAAATAAATAAATATGTAAATAAATAAACAGCCCTAATTCTGGGAGTACTAATGCATGACCTTTCCATTTGTAGTGTGGAAACTGATTTTATATCCTTGATCAAAACACCTTCCCTTCAGAGCATGTGTGTCTGTGTGTATTTACAGCCTTTGGCAGAGGAGTGGTTTTGTACAAGTCTATATATGGCCCCTGGGTGCCATTTATAGCATATAATAGGTTGAATCAGTGATGCATGATATCAGCACAAACTCAGGTCCTTTGGTAAATGAATAACTGTTAATACTTTATAACCACGATCTTCAATTCCATCTGATCTTTAGATTTTTGTTTGACATTGGAATTTTTGGCTGGTGAGGATGAGAAGGTGTCTAATTAATACAGGTCAGCTTCCTGCACAAGCAGAGAGGCTCTCTGCAGATGTGAGGATCAAATCCATTAAAACTCCCACCAGACTATGAAATAGATTTTTTTCTATATTATTTATTGGTCTGTTCAAAAGGATTCTGTTCTCTTATGCAAGCAACATAAAGGCATCCTTAAAAATGCTTTCAGGATCACCTGTTGTGTTAGAACATCTTGAAGAATATCTGTGTGAAAACATACAAAAATCAGTGGATGGCACTGTTGTCTTGCAGGTAGAGAATAATCTCCTAGATAATAAAATATGCACAGATTTTAGGGTTAGCTGTGTATTGATTTATGTTCACCTAGCACTTGGCAGAATTTACTGTATTTAAGCAAATCTATGTTTCTTAAAGTCTATTTCCATGTTGAAATCGTCAAAACTGATGGTTATTTAATTCTGACATTCTGTAGCTCACTTGCAATATAAAGTGTTTGGACTGAAAAAAATCATCCCTGCCATCACTGCAAGGAACATACTAGGTCTTGAAACACTGACAAATGTCTGATTTTACCTCTTCAGTCTATAAGCACGTAGCATGAAGACTTAGTTTACTGAAATCTCACAGAGATGACACATTTTTCCATCCATAGGGTACTTCAGAGACTTACTCTCTCATTCAGGCTCTGATGACTTTGTATCAGCTGACCACAAGTTCCCTGAGAGTCCTTGAACACTCTGAGCATCTTTGAAACAAGATAAGTGTCGTGGTTTAGCCCCATTCGGCAACTAAGCACCACGCAGCCGCTCGCTCACCCTCCCCCTCCCCGGTGGGATGGGGGAGAGAATCGGAAGGGAAAGAGTAAGAAAACCCATGGGTTGAGATAAGAACAGTTTAATAATTGAAATAAAATAATAATAATAGTAATAATAATAATGATAATAATAATAATAATAATAATTGTAATGAAAAGGAGAACGAGAGAGACAAACAAAACCCAGGGAAAAGAAAACAAGTGATGCAACCGCTCACCACCCGCCGACCGACACCCAGCCAGTCCCCGAGCAGCGATCGCTGCCCCCCGGCTAACTCCCCTCGGTTTATATACTGAGCATGACGTCATATGGTATGGAATAGCCCTTTGGTCAATTTGGATCAACTATCTTGGGCTGTGCCCCCTCCCAACTTCTTGTGCACCTGGCAGAGCATGGGAAGCTGAAAAAGAAAGTCCTTGACTAGTCTAAGCATTACTTAGCAACAACTAAAACATCAGTGTGTTATCAGCATTCTTCTCATGCTAAATCCAAAACACAGCACTATGCTAGCTACTAGGAAGAAAAGTAACTCTAACTCAGCTGAAACCAGGACAATAAGATAGAGACAACAACATTGCTGGAAAAGCGTAATGTGGTAGGGTGTGCAGAGAGGTAATGCAAACCCAATGACAAGGCAATCGTCTTCACTGGAGCGCAGCACATCAAGCTAGTTTAATGCTTGGCAGCATTTATTCTGTGCTGCAGCTCAAGCACTACACACAGTAGGGAGGGGAGATCCCGCAATTCTTTCTTCTGCAGATTGTATGCTTGGGCCTAGGGATAAGGAGTTGCCAGGCACATTTGCCATAGGTATACAGGCTGAGGCTTGCATCCTTCACTACGGGGTTAATTCATTAAAAATAAGTACACTTTAAGGTCATACCTACATTTTGAACACAAATCAAAACCCAGTCTCAATGTCAAACTTAATTTGAACCTACACTGTGGATACACTCTCTCAGGTTTTGTTTGTAAGCTTGCTCAAAAGTAAAAGATGAAGACTCTCATCTCTGTGTGATGGATGGACCAAGTGCATGGTACACTGGTGTATATCATGGCTATGCTACGGGCTTTACAGCGTGATTTGCAATCAATGACGGGATCCTCTCCTGGGTGAGACCCCAAATAATGTGTCAATGGCATCAGAAGTTTGTAAGTAAACCAAAACTTACCTCATCATTCTGGCAGTGGGCACATACCTGCAGGCATCCTACCCCAATATACTCGTGAGGCTATGTGGAGCTAAGTCAGAAAGCCTGATAAGGGTTCCAGGAGCCTGGAAAACTTTATTATACTGCCTGCATTATGATTCTGTGTATAAGGGAAATACAGCCTGAGAATCTGAACCAGTATGTGCTGGATAAAAGGGAAAGATTCCCACTGAAGTTGATGGGATGCCTTTGTCTTCCATCCTAAATTCTAGCTAGGATGGAAGGGGACCCAAGTCCATGAATATCTGGCTATGGGCAGATATTCCTTTCTTCAGTTCTTCACATTAAGATTTCTGCAAAGACATTTACTTATTACATTTTATTGAAACTGAATTTTAAAAAATATTTGCCATTTCATGATACAAGGAAAGAACCCCCACACACACTTTTATTTTTTACACTGAGCACTGTAACTCTAATATACTAGTCAAGGTCCTAGAAAGTGGAATGCAGACAGCGATTGAGTAAAGGTGGTTTTTTTGGTTGGTTGGTTTTTTTATTCACTTGCCTTGCTGAGGAGATCACCCTACCTTTCTTGGATTAAAAATAATATGAGTTAAAATACCCTCTAAGGGACTTTGGTTTTGTGACTCAAAGGTCTTGAAGCAATCTTTCATCCTGACAGATAATGTATTTCTGGCATGTCTGTTGCATCTCCACACTTTTCTTCTAGGCACCCACTGTTGTCATGGCTACAGTATCCATACTCTAAAATAAATGAATAAATAAATAAATAAATCCCCCTCTTTCAGAGTAAAGGAAAATCATATTTGTTCTGTATGTGAAAAGTAGCTTTCTGTGCCAGACATATTTTAATATTACAAACAATTTTAAATGACTAGAATTATGTGTAAAAGTCCAATTTTATTCCCACAAATTTTAAGCTGGAATATCCTGAGTCTGTCTAGTCAACAACCAAGCTCGCGGCTGGACTCTGCTGGCATAATAAGCAGCACTGAAACCTGAACTATATCATGAGTCAGTGTCTTTACTCACTACCCTGTGAAGGGAAATCTTCCCCAGAAATCCGGTACTTTTTTTTATGCAGAAGGGCCTGAGAATCCTTAATCCATGAAGATCAAATATTTCAAGATGCAGGTAGCAAAAGATTCCTTTAATCTTTTGCTGGCAGTGGGGACAGAGTCTCTGGTGTAACTTCATTATACGTGGAGACACCCAGCTTCAGGAATACAATTAAAATGACATGTTTCTAAATGGAACCTCAGAATAATCATGCTAACCAGTAGATGACTCTGCTTTGAGCCAACTCTTCTAGCCTCAGGGACTGAAAATAAATAGCACAGATTTTTAATTCTCTCACTACTGAGCTCTATAAAGCTAGTACAGCTGTAGATCGACAAGAATACTATTTTTATTTAAATTTACATAAGGCATCGTGCCTTATCACACAAGGCAGACAGTCCCCACCCCCTCACTCATGGCCACTGGGAAGCTTTTGCGAAGATCAGTGCACTCTCAGTGTCACGCCGTCCTTCCCCTGTGGCTGCTTATGGACATCTTCACTCGAATCCCACAGCCAAATTCTCATCTCAGTTGCGTTGTCACTAAAACATGTACCTTCGCTGTGGTGCAGAGGCATAACTACACATAGGGTGTGCAATTTGCACAGCTTTCAGTCACTTGCTACCTTTCTTCCCCAAAATGTTCAGAGGAAGCCTGCTTACATTACTGCACGGCAGAGTGTTTCATAAGGTCAAACCTTGGCTTCCACAATGCTTGCGTAGATTCCTTCCTTTTGGAAACGCAATAGCTGCTCTGCCCGGTGACATATAAACACTGTTGCTCTGGATATTGTCATAGATGTCTGACTCTGAAAAAGATTTAATTTCTTTTTGGCAATAGCAAACTTACTTGCTAATACTATTTAGTGGAGTTTTAATCAGTGCCACCAGGCTGCTCACAGAGCAGCTCCCAGACATCTGCCATACATTTCCCACATCTGACAGGACTTTTCCCAAGGCACATGCCATTTATCAAGGAAGGCGTGTGATATTGCCTGTTACCAAAACCTGTTCTCTTAATGCATGTGTAATGAGGTGGCTAATGCTTTGTGAGTAGGAGTGCCTAGCCTTAATAGACACAGATATGCACTAAATGATACCATAGGCTTTTCAGTCATCCTACACAAAAAATGCATATATATGTTTGCATACAATAATAATTTTTCAAACAGGATTAAAAAGATTTTTCTTTTAATTTTTACTTTGCAGCTCTGTAATCAGAGGAAAAACAAAACAGAAAAATGCACTGTCTATCACCGTTGTGGTAATCTTAACACTGAGAAGTCCACGATACCTAAGCCCAAAGAACTTATAACTGAACACTATAAAGCTGAAAATAAACATTTACGGAGAGGATGGAATTGTTAGAAGTGATGTATAAATTCAGGGGGAAGACTGCACTGATCTGCCCAGTAGCCTTTCTGATCTCAATACTACAGGCAGTACTTCTAACTGATTTATGATTTTTGCTTGTTCTGGGCAAACTACAGGTTCTTGCCTTCTGGTATAAACAAGAGTCCAAGACCTACAGCATTTTTAAAGGCAGTCTTTCACCTTCCCTGTTATAATCAATATACATTCTCCCTTGCTATCTTTTTCTTAGACGGTCAAAGCACCTTCTTTGCCTTTGCTATACAGCATTTCTGCATGCTGAAGCTGCTGTTGGGACCACACCACCCTCCAAGTGCAGATGGCCAGGATGCAGAGCACTACCTTCTCCAGTTGCACAGCTACCCAGCTCTGTATTTCTCCAGAACTATGTCCTTTGATTTCCTATTTCTTTCTGGGCTTTTCCTATAGCTATTGACTACAGACTGCTTGGTACAGACAGCTACATCCCTGCTCAGTGATTTTAATAGCAGGAACCCCAAGATAGTTTTTCTCAGTATGTTTCTTACTGGAAAAACCTCCTCATCCCTACACACTTGTCCCCAGCAAGGGCCAGGCACTCTCATTTCTTCCTTCACAAAACACCTATTGTACAACCACCAAAGAGCCGCAGTATGTGCCTAACTGGATTCCAACTGATCTGGCGTGCAGGGCTACAGCCACCTCCTTGGTTTATGACTCTGGGCAAAAGCCGCTTCACTTCTGCAAGATGTCATCTATTAAACTGGAATGGTCTTTGAGACTAAAAGTAACCTTCTGCCACTCCTTCCCCACCCCGTAAGAACTACTGCTTCAGCATTTAACTGATCTGTATGTTTACAGGATTAAAGGATCTGGTTTCTCTTACTAGGTCAGTTTACTCTGTTGTAATTAGCCTTATCCTCATCTTACAATTAGTCTCACACCAAAGCCCCAGAACTTATTAAGGCCTGAACTTTGGAAATGTTCAGATCTGTGTCTTACTGGTGTAATGGTAAACATAGTTTGTAAACTTGTGCAACTCTGTATGTTCTACTTGCATGTATACAAAACACTTAAAACTAGTAATTTGAGCTCAAACATGTGCTTCTCCTAACACAAGGATGCTGAATGTGGCAGGGGAGTTTCCAGAGAAATGCACATGAAGCACTGCAGCAGGGGAGCACACAGCACAGTCCCAGCAAATCCGAGATGCACGTACACTTCAAACATGCCAGTGAATACTTGGCAAAGTAAGTGACTTTAAACTGGAGCTATTCACAAGTATTCTAGAGAGGAAACACCCTTATCATATAGCAATTTCTGGCATTACTATTTAACCCCATCAGTAAAATTATTGTTGAGAATACATTAGAAATAGTGAAAAATATCGTTCTCTGCTTAAGAAATATGTTGACACTTTTAATGACTATTCCACCAGGAGTTGCTTAAAAGAAGGCCAAAATTAAGTATTTTCATGAACCAGTCCCTTCTTCATTAAAATGTTAGAAGTCAAGCAGACAATTACTTCTAATAGTTTTAAGTTGAATAGTTCAAGCACTTTATTTTTTCCCCATAAGATCTCTATGTAGCTCCTGAATTTATAGATTATGACAGTCACTGCTAGTAGACAAATATATAAATTAGATATAAATTTAGATATTTAGTATATTTGTATTTTATGTTATGCAGATAAATCAGCAAGTTGTGTGTGATTTTACTTCAGGAGCAGTCGTCTGAGTTTCAAGGCACTGTAAGAAAGAAAAGAGGCCTGCAATATACGTTAAGTGAAATTGTTAAACATTTTAATAGGAAGAAACTCTTACATTATTCTCAGTGATATAGCAATATATGAGATTAAACAGAGTTATAACCTAGCAATTTGGAGGATCCTGTGAGATCATAGCCCAGAATGGGATGCATCTGCTCCTCTCTCTGGAAAATTGGTCCAGTATATTTCCGAGAATGACTGTGGGCATTTGAGCACTCTTGGTGTAGTAGAGAATGGACCCAGCATTAACAAGTGTGTATCACCTTCAGTCATGCATTTGAAATTACGAATCCTCATGCCCCACAATTGACTTTGATTCTTTCCCTAATACAGAAAAAGCTTGCCCTTTTTCTGGTTTGTTTTATTCCCCCCTCCCCCTTCCCCCTGCCATTAGTCTGATGAGTTCAGAGCTACTTAGATCTGATAATCTGGTAGAATCAGATAAACTGGATTATGGCACAGTGAGAGCGCTATTATTAATCTACACAGGTAAATTAGGACTGAGAACACCTGGAAGCAATGGAATTACCAAACATAGACCAAAACTTTATGAAGTGCGTTATTAAACAGAAATTTTTATCACAGAATTTCATTACTAAACTGGCGTTTCTCCTTCTCTTGTCTAACAGCATTGTGTCTATTCACCTCTAGTTTTTTAGCAGTCCATGCTATTTCTCCTTAGGAGATTCCTGTACTTACCACTTCTGCCCCATCCTCTGCTGGGTGTGTGCAGGGTGCACCACTGCTGACTTTATCTAACCCAGCTGGCTAGAGGTGAGCAAGGTCTGATATGAAAGCAAGTATGTCATCAGCAAGGCTTATGGGTTGCTTGAGCACACTGATATCTTAATGAAGCCATCTAGCTTTCAAACTAGAGCTTGCCTGGAGCAAGCGACCACTGACCTGCCTACCACAGAGTGCCAGGTTTATTTGTGTCTATGGCGTATTGGCAACTGCAATCTAAGAACACAAGCTGATGGGAAAATGCTCCTGTTTTGTGTATGTGGTGACTTTTCCCCTCTACAACAACAGATGGCAAGATGAATCCTGACTTTTAACTTGAAATGTCTGCAATGGAGATATTAATCTGAGCTAGTTGTAGAGATGTCTCTTAGAGTCAATTGAGACAAATAGCTTCTTTCATGAGGGCCTCTATTAGGTGTCCACATTACATGAGTCATTCTGCAACAATCCAGATGAAGCTCACCTAAAGTGTAAAACAACTTCTACTTTTATCACCAAATACATAATGCATCACTGAATATCACACTACATACTCCGTGCTTGGAACATCCTAGTTGATTTTAATTGGAATTGACTGGTGTGCGCTCAGTGGAATCAAAGGCTACATCATAATCCCAAACAGCATCTTCTGTACTGCCAGCTAAGCTGTTTGATTCAGTGATCTTCAAGCTTTACTCATTGGTAACAGAAGAAATCAATGCTACCGACACCCATTACTACTGATGCTCTCTACAACATCAGTTGGACCTCTAAAACACTTGCTGCAATCCTTAAGATTGTCTTGAATGATTCATTACATACCTCCTCTCTTTGGATAATCCTTGATTCTGGTATTGCATCTCACCCAGAAGTTAAGCAACAAGCTGTTTACCAGTGATAATCCTTCTAGAGCATGCAAGAAGAATTGCAACTGTTGTGCTACACTGAATAAGGGGGTGCTAATATGGTATGCTCTATCACCAGGAGTTGCACAGATCTACCAGACATATTACCTCTGTGAGTATTGTGCCTTATGACAGAATAATAGCCTTTATAGTCTATATACATACATAGTTAGAGATGATGCCCTTTATAGCATCTCATCCTCTTCCAATCTGATACACTTGTTGCTGACATTAACAAATTCCAACCTAACCCAGTCCCCTTCTCAGAAGGGAATGGGTGCAGCAGAAGAGCCGGGTCTTTCTGTACACTGTGTGTCACCTGAGCTGGCAGGTGCCCTCATGTAGCAAAGCATCACACCTTCTGATTCTTGGGCTTTAATTTTACCTTCCCGTTTGGAGCCACTGTTCTAGCTGGAAAGAATCTTCACATTCTATCAAGAGTCTCCCCAGGTGTCTTCGGAAAGCAAGAAAGAAGTTAAAACTTTTCAGGATTAATCCATTTCAGTGAAGTTCCATTCCCCACCCTCCCTGCCTTTCAACTGTCCTGCTTTTGGGTCAGTCAGCTCATAGCATCCCAGGTTTATAAAAGACTTCTGTCCTGTTTCTGTTACTTCACAAAAATAGTAGATGAACTGATAGCAAATTTACCTTGCCCATAATTTGTCTGATCCATTGCTTTATCCATTCTATGTCCAGTATTGGGCTGTTGTGTAATAGCTACAATAGCTGGAACCCAGTTGTTTTTGGGTTTTTTGTTTGTTTGTTTTTGTTTGGTTGGTTTTTTATTTATTTATTTATTTATTTATTAATTTTATTAAAATGGTGAACAACTGCAATATAACAGAATTTGTGAAGAAAGTGATCACATGCAGATTAGATGATCTGGCAGTCAGGTAATTCTAAATCTTCCGACAGTAACAACCAGTTGCTGCTAGCTAACTATTGTTAGACCTAGTCTCTCAGCCTGGGTGGTTTTCTAGGCACTACTCAGCCACAGCTGAGAAATTGGCTTACTAACGAAGATCTCTTCTCTGCAGGGAGGAAGGGGTAGCTGTCTGATGGCTTTTGCAGCTCCTTTCTTCTTTGGTCTACTCTGGAAAAGGCATTCACAACAAGGTTAACAACACCCTGTATTAACAGATAGAGAATTCAAACCACTCAAATAGAAAATTATGAGAAAGTTCAGAAAAGTGATGGCAAGATGTTATTCTCTCTTGCTTTCCATAACAGTGTTAGACCAATCTCTATATATGCTTCATATATTTTTGCAGCCTTCTTTGCAGTTCATTTTATTACAATTTAATAGTTCTTACCATTGGAGATATTCCACCTCACCTAACCGTCTACCATCTAGTCATTCTCCTTATTTTCCTACAAACAACATAGAGGGGAAGGGCTGGACATTCTACATGTGGTATTACTGTTGCAAATCACTCAAGCAAAATATATCCCTATTCAGAGGAGATATCAGACTTATGCTTGAGAATTAGGGACAACTTAGTTTCATTACACATCAAGTCAAAGAACAGCTCCTGAATCTGATAATTCTTAAAATGAAATATGTGAAAATTCCAGGTTATTTTCTTCCATGCATGGTCCTTTCTTCTTTTCCCCCTCCCCCCCATTTCAATAAAATACTGATGTTTATTCTCGGAAGGGAAGATGTTGGCAAAAAGTGTATAGCTTCCAAATCCAGGCAGCATGCTCAGCCACATTTGTGTATTACATATCCACAATAATTAAGAATATCCATAATAAAACCATAATTATGCATAATAGTTGCTCCACATCATCCCTCTCTGCCTTCTCTGTGCTCAGTAGATCTCTCCTGTTAACAGTTATACCCACTTCTCATTTTTTCCCACCTTTCCACTGTTAAGTTTCTTCAGGGAACACTGCTCCGGTCAGAGCTGTGTACAAAGTTTTTTGCCTGTATAGATCGGATTTGTGCCCGGGGCTCCTGTCCTGCCCTCTATCCCCACATATTTCAAGAGGAAAAGATATTTGACAAAGAACTTCACAATCTTCACAGCCTGGCAGCCACAAAAACCCCAAACAAACAAAAAAACAAACCAAAAAAACCCGCAAAACAAAACGCCAAAAAACCCCACCTGTTTCCACGGTGTCTGTAGTATTTTATTGTTACAGACAGGAGAGGCAAGAGGCAAATATTTCCTCATTTATAAAATCTGTTGATAACATAATTAATAAATCCAAGGGACTCATGCAACTGTTCTCATACTCTGTTAAAATAATCCAAAAGCAAGATGCATGCATGCTGTGCAAGATCCCTCCTGGTTTGTTTTGCGTGGAACCATCAGCATTAAGGTAATTATCTTTCAGACTGGCTACAACTGGGATGATAAATCCTTAAAACGTCAAAAAACACCTAAAGTAAAGTTGAATTTTTTGACTGCATCATAATAATTGGAGACTTTGATGCTACTCTTGCTCTGTAACCCCAATGGACATTTTGGAGAAAAAAAATCCCATCTTTTCTTTCTCTGAGACCAGAGAGTCATAGAATAGTTTGGATTGGAAGGAACCTTTAGAGGTC
>VYZW01032755.1:5648-33606 GCA_013401315.1 Balaeniceps rex | reverse complement strand
CTTGGATGATGAAGTACAGGTTCTCCTGGCATATTGGCAGACCAGCCCCTTAAGGCCATACCAAATTAAAAAGCCACATATGTGACCTCTATAACTGCCTTCCTACTCTAGTTATCATGAGCACGGAACAGCAAAGTATAGCTGGAGAAGTACCTTAAAGGTCTATGTGTGTGTGTATATATGTGTGGGTGCGTCCTCTGGTAGAAGTCAGTGAATGGCACAAGATGGATTCTGACAGAGGCGATCTTTTATAAAGAGATAAGTACTGTGTATGCTCAACAGTCTACAAGTTGCCACATAAATATACAGATATGATGGATGCCTACTGTTCTCCATATGTCATTGTGTACCTCAATTATTGAATGTCAGATTTCATTTGTATTCCAATTAACAGGAAAGTTAGGCCCCTTGGGGCCTAGATTATACTTGAGAAAAATTCATCACGCTAGAAAATTTGTAAAAAAATTCAACATAATTTTTGCCTGGAGTATAGGCAAGAATGTTCATGTTTGGAAACGTGTCAGCTAATCAAGTCTCACCTTTAATTACCTTGATGCAATTCATCAAGATCTGAAAATATGTTTTCAAACATGACTTATTCATGGTTTTGCTGGGAACCAAGTCATATTCAGCATCCTGTTAGTTGTCAGACTTCTTTTTTAAAAATGTACCAAGCAGAAACATGTTTGAAAATCCCTGAAAAAAAAATTGAACCTAATGTGTTTTTTCAATGGCTTCTGGAAGAAGATTTCTCTTCTTTTCTAATGTGCTTAGCAGCAAAACCAGCCTCAATTTATCACATAATGATTTATTTTCTTTGCATATTTGACAGATGTTCAGTTGATTTGACTTGGAAGGGGCTGTTTTGGGATTTTTTTGGCTTGTGTACATTTAAAATGTGCTTAAAATGGGCTAAAAGGAACAGATGTAGAAAATCAAATAACTTTATATTGAAATTATTCAGTAGACATTGAACTGCATCTTATTTGAAGTTTGGATTATAGTTATTAAATAATGAGGATTTCAATGATGGTTTAATTTACTTTTATATTTCTATATAATTCTAGATAATGTGATCCTACCGAGCTAAAATGATAGAAATCATATGGATGAGGTCTTCTAATTTCTTTGTTTTAAAATAGCTGTGAGGGATTACTGTGAGGGTTAGAGCTGTGAAGAAAGACTGGCAAGGGAAGGATGGAAAGATTTAAGAAGTGTAGGGATAGCACAGAACTGTCCAACAGAGGGGAGACAGACGAGGCAGGAAAATACTGTATGGAGAAGCTATATTCATATTTTTTGAATCTCTTATGGTACATTTATTGCTCATAAAACAGCAACAGTAGTTCATAGAATGCTTTTCACTGGGAAAGCTTGAAAGACTTTCTAGAAGAGGTCAGTCTCCAGTGTGCTGCGGGAGGCGCAAGGAAGGAAAGATGTAGATAATCACCGCTAGGGCTGTGCAGAATAAGAAATCATGCCCCGGTTTCCTGAGTCCCTGTCCAAGCTGAGGGAAATTTTTTCAGAAGCAGAGGTGTTTCTACAGATGTTTTCAATCTTTAGAACATGTTTTGAATAGTAGTATCAGTTCTTTTTCTGTTTGATTACAAACACACATAAGTGCGTCAAATGTTGCCCAAAGGTTCAATATCTGTCCTGATTTTTCTAAACACTAAGCACTAACTTTGCCTGTGAAATCTACTGACACAAAGTATAATCTTTATATCACCAGAAATGGCAGACTGGACCTATCGGTTGTCTCATCAGCCTAGTATTTCGGGGTCTGAGAGTAGGAAGTTCCAGACATTTTGTAAGAATTTTGAAGACATAATGTTAAGGGGCTTCATAAATTTGGCAATGGGCAAACGTTAACACTATCAGACATACTGGTAATTACACGCACTGTGCTTTCTGGTTTTTATGACGTGCTTATGAAGTGGGGTTTGTGTCTTCCTTTCAGTGCCTAGTCCATATAGACTAAGCAGCCTGTAATTGCTACCAGATAAGAGATGTACTGTTTTGGTGGGCCTGTACTTTGTGGAGGAAGATATGGCGTTCAGATCCTTCTGGTGCTGAGTGCTTATTCTTGCACTTAATCCTTCCCATTCTGTTCTATTAATGAAGTATAGCACGTTGAGGCTTTGTGAATTTTCTAATAAAACAGCTAACAAACTGGGCCAAATTTGTCTTCAGCTTCACAAATGGAAGCCAGAAGAGCCCCATGTATGTCTTGGAATTTGGACCTTCAAATGCAGTTTGCTATATGAGTCATCATTTTTTCTTGTACTAATTTCAGATATTTGATAAGCTCTTTTTATGGTTTACAAGTTTAAAAAGACAAATAAAACTTTGTAGATTAAAACATTGGTTTGGAAGTTGTATTTTGTCTGTTCTCACTGGAGTTCTGTGAATGGTCTTTTTCTGTGGGCTTTAGCTTAAACCTACAAAGTGACTTTGGAGTGGGTGTTTATAGTTCTTCGCTTGCTTGTTCACAGGATAAGGCTGTTGATAGGTGAATAAAGTGCCACTTGAGGTTGTTAACAACCAGGACTGGTAACTCTAGTTCAACTAAGATAAACAGTGAAATGCTGTGGCAATTAGCATTAAGGTCTCACTTGGCCAGTGCTGATTTTTGAAGTCGTAGATACGGTGCTTTATAGATACCCATGGCCATGGGGTCTGGAGCTATTTATTCCATCCTTGCTCTGAGTGCTGTATGGACTCCTGTGCGGTGCATACGCAGGGCATCCTTGCATACTCAACGTGCCATTAGGAAGCAGGAGTATGAAAATTGTAATGTTTCAGTCCAAAGCAATTAACCCTCTCACCCTGCAAGGAGTGGAGGGGAGGAAAAGCTCAATTAAGGAGACTCGGAGTTTCCAGTAAGTGCAAAAGTATGAAGGGAAGCAAAAAGCAGCACTGTGGGCCTCGCATTCCTCCTGTCTCTTTACAGCCTTCTCAGGGAATATTTTTTACTTTTGATGTCTATAATCACAACTTCTTGCCATTTGACTATGCCATCTGTTAAGGCCATAGCCCTCAATGGCTCTGCACAGTGACTTCCATGGGTTTCAATGGAAACTTTGTGCAGCTTTACTGGATCGGCAGATGTAAACAGAGGTGCTTCAATTATCACTCGCTTGGAATCAGGACCCTGGGACAGTCATTGCTTGCACTGATCAGTGACAGGTTTTTATAAGAATTTTTCTGGTCTAATAAATGGATGCTAAAATCAATTAATTTAAAGATTACAATCTCAACAGCTTAGGAGTTTGGAATAAGGAGTCATTTTAGCTAGTGACTATGAATTAAAGTAAGTCGTAGTGTTTTCAGGAGCGGGGCAAGACTTTCATACCTTTGCTAAAAACATCACCACTGCAACCCCTTTCCCTATAATTGAGTCATAAATTCAGCATTCACAGAGTACTATGTGTCTGCTGATGTTTCTAACAATAGTTAATGAAGTTTATTTTACTTAGAGCCTTTGTTCATATAGATACTGCTTTTATTGCCCACAAATGCGAAGGAAATCCTCTGAACAGCAGACCTCACCATGAGCATCCTGCATACCCTGCTACCCACCTCCTCAAGGATGTACAGGATGGAGTCACTCCAAAGAAGTGGTCAGAAATTTCTGCTTCCAGGCACACAAGAGGTACGGTCACTATGTCTGTAACCCCAACAGAGAAAATTGAGGAGCCAAAGTCATTCTGAGGCAAGTAACCGTCCCTTTTCCTCAAGAGGGGCAGCAATGTCTCGTACTGCCTAATCACTCCCCTCAGCACCAGTACGCTGGGTTTCTGTGGATGCTCTGGGACACGGGACAAGCGGATGCTCATACTCAGTAAGGCCTTAGATTCTAAAATGCTCTTCTATCCCTTTAGTCACTGATAGGAAACGTTTGGAAAGATGTCACTGTGAAAAGAACTTGAACAAGACAATTTTTTGCTGTTGACTCTCTGCTGTGCCCTTTCATGGGTTTAAAATCCACTTATCTGAAAGTGTGCAGTTACATTTTGTCCTTTTTCATCATTTAAATGCATCTTCTTGATCTGAAGAAATAAAAGCAATTTAAAAATTAGAGATTTTGTTTTCATATGTGCTGCCAAGTCTGATACTGCAAAGTAACTGCTGAATTGGCACAAGCAGTTTGAGAGAGCCAGCAGATTTAGGAAGGGAGAAGATAAACCTTCTTTGCCAAAGGAGAAAAGAAACGATATTGACTTAAATGTGGGAAATTTAAAAGGGGCCATATGTTCTCACTTTGTGCTTTGTTTCTAATAGATAGACAGAAATCTTTGAAGTGTGGATTGGCACAGTAGGGTGCATGCTTCTGTAGAGAAAAGATGCTAAATGGGGAGGATGTGAGGGGGCACATGAAACTCTATTAGCCATGCAACAGCAAAGAGAGAAAGGCAAATCCAATGATAATGTACATCTGTTTCAGGGAATTTATAAGCTTTGAACATTTTTTATGTGCAGATAAGTGGATCCTTTTCTTACCATAACTTAGAACTTCAAAGCAGATTGTGTGGATAATGCAAATTGCTGAAATATGAGATTTTCCTACAAAGAGGTTTCCAAAAAAGAAAAAAAAAAAGAATTAAGGCTAATTGATGCCACAGTCTTTTATGTACAGTGTAAAAACTCTACAAAAATTGATTTTTATGAACTAAGAAATTGATGAAAAAATATTGAAGTCTGCTGTTTGCATTCCGGGACTGTAGTTTGAAACTGAGGTTCTGCAAATTAAACATTTGTCTCCGATATCACTACAGCAATATTGTAACATAAATTAAGATATGCAGCCAAGCTGTAATTGTATCAAAGTCTGCCATGTCATAGGAATGTAAAACTCATGAGTGTGGCATGATATGCAGCACCTGATGTTAACATCGCTGTCAAGGTAGTGAAGCAGGAATTTCTAGGATATGAGAAAAAATGATTTTACAAGAGACAAAAACTAATGGGGGGGAGGCAGGGAGTGGAGGACACTGATATGGTAAATCCTGGGAGTCGATGAATGTGTAACTTTGTAACTGCTCAGAAAAATTAGTTGCTCTCTGAACTGGGGGCTTATGGCTGGGCTTGGGGGTGCCGGCTGCGCTCCAGCTGGGAGATATGAATGTCCCAGCTGAAAGTGCAAGGTTATGATTATTGTATGTGAGAAATGACATAAGTGAAGGGATTTTGAAGGCTCTTATTTATTGCATGTACTGCAGAGGTGCATTCCCTTCCTCTCTTGGCAGCCTCAGACTATAAAGCCAGCTTTGTATTTCTCCCTACATTGTAGCTGCTGGACATAGGGGTGCTAAGGCTCATCTTGATGCTAAACACATAGGCAACCAGAAGTGGGAGCTCACGTCTCATTGCTGACTCTTTGCTCAAGATTGGCTTCAGCTGCCAGCTTGGCATCTTCAGTAGAGGTTTCTTTCCTGCACTTCAGTCCGAATAGACCATCACAACCTCAGTCCTGGATTTTTTTTTTCCTAAATCCTTGCATAATCTTGATCACCGTTTGCCATGGCGGAAAATCTTCTGCGGAAAGTACCAGGCCTTGATACCCTGAAATAAGCTATATCCTTTCACATTTTGCAATGTGTTTTCATGTCCAGGGCTCATTCCTCTGCCCCAAACCCTCCTCAGCTGGGGCGGGAAGCAGCAGTTGCTGCCACCACAGGCCCTGGGCAGCACCAGCTCTGTCCCTTCACCTCATGTTGTCAGTGACTTAAAATGCCTCCCCCTTACCCTGACAGGTATGATTGCCCTCAAAAGGGTAGATTTTTTTGCTGGCATTTTGGCTTTGGAGGGTGGCCCTGTGATGGGATGAGCACTGTGAGGCTGCAGGATCTGTCCCCGTGCGGCAGTGTTTCCCTAACTGCAATTAAACAAAACTCCTGTGATGTAATGAAACAATTTACCTCATGATTTGGGCCAAAACTTACTGGTTTAGGCAATCAGCAAGGGCCCTGCCTTTAGACAACTTTACCAGGTATTGTTTGGGTTAGTTAATCAGGCAAGAGGCTGGCCTCCAGCAGCAATGGCACCCCCGGCCAGCCTCCCCAGGCTGATGGAGGCCCTCTCCCAGCACTGCTCCATCCCTCTGGGCTTGCAGTTCATCGGTAAGCCGAGGCCACATCGGCAGAGGGTTAAACTTGAGGCAATCTCACCTCGTCTATTTACAATTGTACCCCAACAGCAGGGAAAGGGCAGTAGGCAGCGATGTTGAAAAGAACAGCTGTATGCCATCAGACTAAAGATAGAAACATGAAGCATGCGGACTAATTAAGTTCCCAAGTGGCAGTGTACAAAGTGTACAGACCAAACAGAACAGTGCCTTCTGCTTGTTTTGATCAACTCTGTTTCTATCACTTTGATGAAAATAACCGCTTGATTTGTCACTCACTGTGGCTGCCAGGGGATCCCTCGCACCCCACGCTCTCAGATGGTCTCGCTCTGTCGATGCTGCCCTCATGGCCAGCGGCACAGCCCGGACACAGAGCCATTTCATAACCAGGCACTGACTGCGGCTTCTGTTGTCTGCAAGTGGGGCCAGTCAGCAGCACTGTCAACAAAAAAAAGCATGGAAGAATGTTCAGAACTTTTGAATTTACTTTCCCGCATTTTTTTTCCAGCCAGCTATAATATTAGACACTTTCACCCTAAATAGGGTGAAGTGGGCATGCTCTGACCAGTTCAGCACAACAGTATGGAATTTAGTTTTTTATTTTTCCTTCTCTGATGTCTTTCAGTCATTTCTTTTTTCCCTCAGGGGGTCCCAGCTGACTCTTGGTTAGGTCAGTCAGCTTGCTTCCTAACTGGTTTGTAGCTCTGGTAACTTTTGATGTAGACTGCATATGAGCCACAACCCCCTTTTTTCTTTCCAGAGTTCTGAGTAGAAAATTACCTTAAGGATAAACATGAAGAAAAAAATTAATCTGCAAATCATCTTCCACATGGAAAATGAATTTGTGATGTTTCAAAGTCTCTTATGCTCCAATAGGATGCAGAAGGGACACTTTGGGGCAGTAATACCATGAACCGCTCTAGCAAGCTCAGGTGAGAAAGGCTTGGCTCAACTGTAGTTCCGCAGCAGGTTATAAGTTGTAAAGCTGAAAGGCTGTGACAGGGTTGAATTCTTTGCTTGTAATGATGCTCAGATAGAGACTGAAAGATGAAAATGCTCAGTGTGAAGAGATGCTCACTCTTTCTTCTAAGTGTAATAGTCAGCTCTAAGTTTGCATTGCTAAGCTGCTTCAGTTAGAAGCATAGGGCTGACTTCAAATTTTCTTTTATTCCAGTACAGCTTCCAGTGAACTCTGGAATTTGAATTTAACTCTGTTTTAATTCCAGACTTAATCTCTCACCTGAAACCTTGAGTTTTCAGAAGGTAGTATCATTGATGGCTATTTCATTCCTGATCACCAGAAATTAAGTTATGGTGAGATATACACACACACACACACAGAGGTTGTGTTTTTTTTTTTTTATTGTGACCTTTCTTTCTAAGGTGTTCCTGGTTTAATCTTTTAACAGTCCCATTTTTCATTCTTTGAGATCTAAGTGCTCAGCCTGCACTTGTTTAACACTGCAGTCCACAATAATGGACTCCTTGAGGGAATTACGAATCAACAAAGTTACATCTTCAAGCACAGGAGACCTGACGTCCTGTAAGCTGTCAGGCTTCACTGTAACATACAGAACATATTGTCTAGGCTGCTGTGCTGTTGATGAATCAAATAAAATGACTGCTATTCTTAACAGTAAGAGCCTAAATTGCTCATGTATTTTATCATGACTGAGTTTCATATCTCTACTGATAGAGGGTTAGACCCAGTTAAGTCCTTAATCATTTTGTTTGATATAGTAGTACTTCAATTAGCAATAAGAGTATCAGCTCTAATTTGCTGTATTGGCCACTTGCAGTAGATTGATTCCTCCCACCCCCTTTCCTTTTTCACTTACTGCTGAAGGAGTTTACACATCTAGTTCCTACTTCTGAGCTCCTCAGGTAAGGAGACTAGTGTACAGACAATAGATGAGGGGTGTAATAGTTCAAGGTGTGATAGCACTTCTTAGGTCTTTAAAGATGCATGAACTGGTGCTGTCCCTTAACTGCAACAATCAGTGCAATTGGGGAAAGATAAATGAGAGTCTGACATTACAGTGGCACTATGTACTACAGCTGTAGGGCCAAGTAAGAAATACAACATACCTCTTCTTTTCTAGGAGGTTTCAGAGATCTTGGAAAGATTTGACAGAAGTGTTCAGGTCACTGCTGTGTAATGCTTGTTATCTGCTACTGTGGAGGAAATGGACCAATTTCCTTAACCAGGGTTTCCAGCTACATGAGATCAGTTAATTAGGCTAGTAATGAACTGGTTTATTTATGAAATTTCCAGAGATCACAATGCCTCACAAAGGTCCCAAATCTGCACTAAATAAATATTACCAAAATAGGCAATGCTAGCAGGGACTTTAGCTTAGCATTACAGTTTTGACAGCGGGCAGTGCTGCACGTGTTTTAAAGGATGGGATAAAAAACTGAGCATTAGGAAGTTACTTCCCAAGGCTTCTCAGCAGTCAGAGCTTGTCTTGAGGCCTGCAGCAACAGGTTATCCTGTTCTGTCCAAAACTCCCAGTCCCTTGTGCTGGGTGATGGTCTGATGATGGCTCTCACTATTATAATTCTGATGATTCTTTTTGCCCTTGTTGACTGCACAGTATTTAGTTTCCTACTTCTGTTCATGGTTGTATTTTAGTCTTCTAGAAGGAGGTGGGATTTTGCGGAGGGAGGGAGGGATTGTTCTTTCTCTTGGGGAGCTACCGAGTGTGCTCGAGCAAGATGTTGGGGTGTCAGAGGGTCCTGGCAGGGCTGCAAGGAGGCTGCGAGGAGTGCAGGAGCAGCAGAAGATGCAGCCTAGCCTCAGGGGGCTGCAGACTCTGTTGGCTGCAGATCAGAAAGTCCTGGGGCTGGCTGAAACCATGCCTGGAATAAGGCCTATTCAGACTGGGAAAGTTCCCTAGCCTGAACGTATTGATACTGGTAGAGAAGTGTACTGCTGCTGCTACAGACAAAGGAGTAGTTTGTGTCGAGATGTAGGCATCTTAAACTGGCATAACTGCTGCTTGAGAATTTAATCGGCTTCCTTTACCTTTCCATCCCTAGTCTGCTGCTACATAGCTTTTACAAAACTAAAAAGGGCTTCTTGCAGCTGAGTTGGTAGTGACAACTATTTCTTTAAGAATAAGCTAATGCTTAATGAGAATATTTATGGTGATTTGTGACTTGACCAGGCCTTATCTCGGGCTCAAGAAAAAAGGAGGATAAATATGGCTTATAGATGGTGTGCTTTTCAGTGTTTGGCCTGGGGAACAAAGGGAGCATGCTAATCCTTATGCCTCCAAACAATCCTTTTCAACAACATCTGATAGGTAGCCTGAAAAATGTGCTGTAGTACGGTACTTGGGCACTAGCAGCAAGGGGGGGTGAAAGGAAGTGAATGTGATGCTGCTAAACAATTCTCAATAATGTACAACCTTCAAGCACAGCAGAGCACTAAATTGTTGTGATAATTCTATTACTATAAATCATACAAATAACATTGTGAACATTTTTTTCTGTTAAACATTTTAATCCTGGCACTCTTAGCCAGCTAATAACAATAGCAAAACCAGAAAGATTCACATGTGTCTTAGAGATCAACAGACAGTCCTCTAAGGTAGACTGAGTCAGTGCTTTGACAAGGAGGGAATCTCACTGGAATAATGTTGAAAGCAGAGAGCAGAATAACAATGAGTGTCAGGAGCACTGAGTCTACAGAGGAGTTGAATGCAGAGGGCAACAGTGACAGAGACTGAACTCCAAAAGGCAGAAATAAAAAGGTTAAGTCACGCACACAACTTCATACAGTCAGAAGGTGCAGCAGAAATCTGCCAAATCTGTCAAAAAACCCCTGTACTAACAATGGTATTTTTAGGCAATATCATTCTCCTAAAAATCCGCATTAATTCACGAGTTGTTTTTTCCTGATGCTCAAAATGTCTGCTGGAAAACCTCTTCCATTCTTCAGCGAGTGCCTGTCGGCCAAGGGGAAAGGACTGATGCTCTGAGGCTTCCATTTTCAAACCTGGCATTTTTCAAGAGCCACCTCTGAAAATTCAGTGCTCTTTGATCAGAGGCATCCATTTTATTTGGTTGGCTCTAGCACCCCAGATAATTGTCCAGATAATTTTTCCTATTTGTTTGTTATAAGGTCTAGACTACACTACAAAAAGAAACATTTTTAAGCACATTGTGTGTCTCTCTTTTTTTTTTAAAAAAACCTAATGGGTATTTTGTTTGTATAGGCAGAAAGAACACAATATAACCATATGCTGAACCATCTTTTAGCCTTGGTACCTACAATCTTGCTTGTTCTGCTGCTCAGTAGTGGTAGCAAAGACAGAAACTGTAGCATAAAACGGGCTCAGGTGTTTGTTTTGTTTTAACCACTTGAGAGACATAAACTACCTTTCAGATTTCTTCAGTGTTATAAGGCCCATTAACAGTCTACAGGTTTGGATTTTTGCATGAAACTGGAAGGGGTTATTTGGATTGACCTGTGTGAGCAATTTGCTCTTTAATCTTCGTCCATTTTTAGCTTGGTTTCTGCATCTTTCAAAGTAAGCTGCAAACCATATCCATTAGAGGAGAAGAGCTTTTTCAAAAGCTAGGATTAATAAAAGGTTTGTTTGGTGCAAGCTTAACTGGATAATGGTTGTTTGCTGTTTAATGAAGATAGGCTAACAAGGATTTTCTCTTGGCTCCCTGCAAACTTTGAGACAGATGAGATGGTATGTTGTGAGCTAAGCTACTTGGGTTTCATCCACATGCAACCACATCTGTGAATTTTTGCAGAGCCATCTTCAAAACTCCACTCATTCACTTCTTTCAGAGACAGGCATCAACATGGTTTATGCCAAACTTAATTTTCTAAGTCAGTCAAACTTCACAAGTTTGAATAAAATAAAAGCAAGGTAGACAAGGTTTAGCTATTAAACCTCTGTACCAATGCTCAGATGTCTGACAGAATTAGGGTCATGTGGGCTCCACTGGGTAATAAGAGCAGGCCAACAGCCATATAGGTGCCACCAGGGCAGCAGAGTAATACAGGGCCCTGGGGAAGCTTCTGTGGTAGTAGAGGGCAGTTACAGGAATGGACACACAAAAGCTGCCAAACTCCCAGTAAAATCAAATGGTATCTTTCCTTTGACTCTGACAGAAGCGGGATCAGGCCTCCCATGAATTGTAATGAATAGTTATATTAATCCACTGCTATGTAGCTGTGAAAATCCTGCATCCCCTTCACTGGGATGACGGTGCAAGGCTAAATAACCATGGATATTCGAATGCATTCTGGCTCATGTAGCAGTAAGAGCATTACCAGGCAGCATTTTATCTAAGACGAGTGCTTTCTACAGTACTCACAAGAAATCTCAACTTATTGAAACTCCAGTGATTAAATGTTTTACAGACCCCTGCAACATCAGAAGACTCTGTGAAATAGGCATGGCTGCTTTCAATATGATCTCATAGGGATCTGATTACCATTTTGGCTCTCTTCTCACAGTCATTCAAGTGGACCTTCAAGGAAGTGTAACCCTTTCACTTTCAGACTTTCTTGGTATGCAAAACACTTGCTCAGGGGTAAAAGCCTTGAGTACAAAACCTATGACACTGGAGCCAAATAGTCAAACTGATCATATCTGTGCTGGTCTTTAAGCACAATACAGCAAGAAATGAGGTACAGTAGCTCTACATGTTGTTTTGGAAAACTTCAGGCCCTAAACTGAAAATAAAAGGTCTCTCTACAGCAGAAAGTCGGGGCTAAACACTTTCCTGCTGAATCAATTGTGGCAAGTGTTTGACATATGTTCTTGTGTTGGCACCAATTATTGATAAAATTCTGTTTGAAAGGAGTAGCCAACACTACAGTATGTTCAGAGTCTACTTGCATCCAGTTGCTTAAAATGTAGTTCCTGCAGATTAACAGTGTGACCAAAGTTTTCATTCCCCTCCTTTTGGAGCAGGCACATTACAAATGCACATCAAAGAAAATGAGCTCTATTCTGACTTACAGTCTAGGCATGTTCCTGACAAACCACATCTGATGAAGAGTCTTAAAGAAATAGCACAAGCAACACTGCCGGCAGCAAAACAACAAAAGGGCTGGCCCCTTCCACCAATGAAGGGAGGCTGGTTAATCAAAGGATTTTATATCAGGGAGAGGAACTGTGCGTTTTACATCGAAGCAATGCAATTGAATAATACATATGCGATGACCTAGCTAGGCAGCATTCTAACAAATCACATTTAATTACATATCTTTTCCTGTCATGATATTCTTTTCAGTTCCACTGCAGTCTGGGAAATCAATAACAAATGTTCGTTTTGAATGTCTCTCTTCTCCAGCCTTGGACTAATTATGCACATTCCTACCATCCTTACAAGGACAGGGTAGCTTTTCACTTCAAACAATGGAAGAAAACATGCATGGAAAACCATAGGAACAAAATTATGAACCAAATCAAGTCTTTCCTATTGTGGTGTGCAGCACCTTCTGATAAGGTACGACTGGCCTCCTCCCAGGGTTATTGGCACTTTTTGTGTCTGTTACAGTGCTGAGCACCATCACCTTTGATTTCATGACCAGAGTGAGCTGCCGAGTTGAGCACCCACATAGGAATTGGGACTGCTCTGTTTTATTGCTGGCTATTTGCTATTGTGGCCAAACCAAATAACATCTCTTATTGCACAATTTCTTCATCTACAGCATAGGAATGACCATGCTTTTCTAAATCCCTCTCAGTGACCTGTGAATGAAAAACACAGCACATGCACTATTATTATCAGTATTAGTGAGGTGATGCTGGGGGTCATGACACCTGGAGCATGTAAAAGTCACAGGTGCGAAACAAATAAGCTCTTTAAATAAAGTGTGTGTGTTCTTTCAAGCCACTGTAGTTTGGGCACTGGGGCCCATATTTAATAGACTGCAACGAGATGTGGCTTGGTTTTTTACTGGGAACAAAATGTTTATACAAGTTTGGTGAAAATGGCAAAGATTTTCACATATTCATGGGGAAAGCAGTAGTATTTCTTTAAGGGGAAAAAAGAGCAAACTACAAGTTCCCCTGGTCTTGGCAAATCGTGAGGCGTTTTTCATTTTGTAACATCAAAGTCAGCTCCTCTTCTTTGATGTCTTCGCATGCTGTTTAAGGTAAAGCATGAATGAAGAAATGTCAATCTGCAAGGTGTCCATGTAGTTTATGCTGAACACTGAAGAGGACTTGTAGATAAAAGGCAAAGACAAGGTTTGATAATGAATGTCCAACAAGGAGGTGTGCATATCTAAAAGGAAACACTCAGCTGGAGAACAGCGCTGCAAACCTTAAAACTCTGCTTAGCCCAAGTTTAAGAGATTAAGAAAAAGTGGATTTTTTTTAAAGTGTAGAACCAAGACAGGAGTTCTGTAAAAATCCTTGTTGTTTTATAAGAAATGAGGGTTCTTTCAATGGTTTTACTTAACAATCATAATAAATGCGTCATCCACTGTGCTTAATTTGACAATGTGTAATTTTGAGAAGATACAGAGTTAATATTGGGAAAAGCATCAGAGAGGAAAGTATAAACCGGCACAGTATATTTTTGAAATTTATAGCGGTTGCTTTGTGGTGTCTAGTGTCAACACTGGCAAAGTTGTATGCTGAATTAAAGGGAAGCGTCAATTGTTTAACTCAGTTCATACCTATGATCTACAGACTGTAATGGAGCGATAGTCACTTGGGGAGGTTAAGCAGTTTTGGGATCAAGGGGAAGGTACTTTCTGGACCCAAACCCCACATTTTTCAGTCACAGAAGATCTAGTGACGTCACTAGAAACTTAGCTGTGGAAGAGGGTGTTGCTGCTGTATCATCCTGCTGCTTGCACTGAATTTATGTTTCCTACTCATTCCTGAATCTGGTGAAAAGGTTCATTTGATGAACCGTGTGTACTTTGCTTGATTTACTCGCAGAGCAAGTTGCACTGGGCGTACTGCCCTGGAAAAGGGAGCACCCACAGGGGCTGCAATGGAAGCTCAGGCTCTGCGCCAGTCAGCCTTTTTCTTTGCTGAGACAGCTCTGCAGGGTTTGAGTCTGAAATATATCAATGTCTTAATATTACCATCTGTCTGTTAGAAACTGGACTGAGACTGCAAAATAGTTTGATTAATTAACAGGGCATACAATCCCTGCAATGGGTGGCTGTTGCAGCAGGGTGTATCTGAGTACGTAACCCATAAATGTGAGTTTCCAGGCATAGCCAGGCTCCCTTTGTGTGTATTAACCTGTATGACGCTAAAATGAGCCTTGCCCATTAGGATCAGAAATATTTGTCAGAAAATAGAGATGAGTGGATGTTTGATGTGTGATAGTTGAGGAATGGATATCCACAGAAATCCAGGGGAACAGGAGGTAAAACTCCATAGCTTTGGTCAAGGCACTTAAATTCTTATCAGTCTTTTCTTCTGTTAGTTGGGAATAATGATAAGAAAACAATATTTATTAGCACTTTGGTGATGGGGAAGAGACAAGCTTAAACATGGAGGGACTTTTTCTGTTGAAGAAAACATATCATTCAGAGCTGCCCAAAACTCCTTGGAAACTTTGCAGCCTTGGGATGCTAACTCATAAAAGAAAAATGCGGGTTATCATGCATGGGGACATTGGTACCTTACATGTAGGACATCTTGTGAGAAGGTAACAATATTAGCAGAGAGGATGCCTACATTTTCTCTGGAAAGCTATCTATGACTCCTAAGAATCACCTCTTGTATTTCTTGATTTTTATTTCCTTCTTTATTCTACTTTAACAAAATGATGTGCAGAGACAAAAAATAAAATCTGGATAAAAGAGGACCTTTTCTTTCACCCAGATCTCCCTGCCAGACTCAGATTTTTTTGGCTGAAGAGGATTAGGTGTGGGAAGAGGCACAGGGAAAGTCCAAAGTCAACAACCAGAAATATTTTTTCTCAGTTAAACCTTCGGCACAGTCCCCCACAACATCCTTCTCTCTAAATTACAGAGATATGGATTCGATGGGTGGACTGTTTGGTGGATAAGGAACTGGTTGGATGGTCGCATCCACAGGGTAGTGGTCAACAGCTCGATGTCCAAATGGAGACCAGTGACAAGTGGTGTTCCTCCCAGTGCTGTTTAATATTTTCATCAACGACATAGACAGCGAGATCAAGTGCACCCTCAGCAAGTTTGCAGATGACACCAAGCTGAGTGGTGCAGTTGACACCCCTGAGGGACGGGATGTCATCCAAAGGGACCTGGACAGGTTGGTGAGGTGGGCCTGTGTGAACCTCATGAGGTTCAACAAGGCCAAGTGCAAGGTCCTGCACCTGGGTCGGGGCAACCCCTGATATCAATACAGGCTGGGAGATGAGGGGACTGAGAGCAGCCCTGCCAAGAAGGACTTGGGGGTACTGATGGGCGAAAAGCTGGACATGAGCCAGCAGTGTGCGCTTGCAGCCCAGAAGGCCAACTGTATCTTGGGAAGCATCAAAAGAAGCGTGGCCAGCAGGTCGAGGGAGGTGATTCTGCCCCTCTACTCAGCTCTGGTGAGACCCCACCTGGAGTACTGCATCCAGCTCTGGAGCCCTCAGCACAAGAAGGACATGGAGCTGTTGGAGCGGGTCCAGAAGAGGGCCACAAAAATGATGCAAGGGCTGGAGCACCTCTCCTACGAGGACAGGCTGAGAGAGTTGGGGCTGTTCAGCCTGGAGAAGAGAAGGCTGCAGGGAGACCTTATTGCGGCCTTTCAGTACTTAAAGGGGGCCTATAGGAAAGATGGGGACAGTCTTTTTAGCAAGGCCTGTTGTGACAGGACAAGGGGTAATGGTTTTAAACTAAAGGAGGGGAGATTTAGGCTAGATAGAAGGAAGAAATTTTTTACAATGAGGGTGGTGAAGCACTGGAACAGGTTGCCCAGAGAGGTAGTGGAGGCCCCATCCCTGGAAACATTCAAGGTCAGGTTGGACGGGGCTCTGGGCAACCTGATCTAGTTGAAGATGTCCCTGCTCACTGCAGGGGCGTTGGACTAGATGACCTCTAAAGGTCCCTTCTAACCCAAAGCGTTCTATGATTCTATGTTTCTATGGGAAAAAAGTGAACAGAGATTATCTGATTGTGAGTAGTGTGAGCTGGCTATAATACATGCTAATTTACAGATTCACGGATATATGAAAGTGAGATCTGGCATCACTTTAAGACTCGGCTGTTAAATAATTTCTCTCGACTTGGATTTTTTTGAGTTTTATCATTAGCCTGTGGATTTCATGTCCATTAAAGAAATGCCTTGGAAAGTTCAAGAATGGGGAGGCTTCCCTGGGGATGGTGTACAGCTGTACTACCCTTTGGAAAGCTCTTGGAAAAATTCACACTGAATGCCATTGCGCACAGGTAGAGCTTCACTGAGCTCTCCCCTTCCAAAGCTCCAGGACCGTGTTTTGGGGTTTGAACAGATCATGGGGGCAAGAAAGAAGATCCTTGTGCAACAGTGGGTACAGGAACAGAACTAAAACTGACCGTTGTATAGGAATAGGAAGATAGAGGGTGGCTTCTTTATTCTTGCATCAAGCTCTCCCAAAGCTCAGTAATCAAATCTCGTGCTTTCAGATTGACTTGCAGCTGCACAGTGGAAGAAATGCTTTTGTAATAATCTGACTCATTAGGCCAAACAGGCTACCCATAGCAATAGGAGCAGCTGAAATAACGTGTCTTGAGCTAAGCTGGTGTGCAAAATCTGAGATCTTTCTCCTTGAGATCTTTCTCCTTAAGACCTAAAAGAAATGGCTGAGGTCTCTTGTTGCCATTCAAAATTTAGGCTTAATTTGAAGTGCAACTGGATTAGACAGTTCTAAAAAAGAATAACAATGTATTAGAAAAGAGATAACAAAAATATTCCCAAGACATTTTCAAGGACTTCAGACATATTTCTAGAGCAGTGAGGGGATCCCACATACTCTCAAGTTCACTTTAGCTACCTCTGGTGCAGGTAGCAGGGAAGCTGTCACAGAGTAGAATTTAGCCCAGCCTGTAAAACCCATCTGGGCTGCTGAGCATACTCAAGTCTGTGCTGTCATAAAAGCACTCATCTGTAGCCATGCTGGGTTAAGGACAATTTGGCAGTCTGAATGCAGCCATCACACCTCTCATGGCGTAGTAGATATTTTCTTCACTGTGAGCTGACGGATTTGATCCACTATTCACAGAAACTCCAGTTGCAGCAGACAGCAGCATCAACTTTAATATTGCAATTACAGAAGAGAACTTTTAATTCAGATTTTTTTGTTTAAAGATTTGGAGTTACATATAACTCTGGGCTGAAACTAACACTATTTTGTCTCAAGTATCTTTTTAGTCAAATTAAGTCCCAATCTTACACAGTCTTTACCTTTGTGGTTGAACTGTTACAAAGAGACATCCACATTTGCTTTATTTGTCTGGTAGATATCCAAATATTTGCTGGGAAATATAACTTTTGAGAAGAGAGATTAGCTTTCAAGCTCTGAGTCTTTTAAATGTCACCTCTGTGAAAACTACTGACAGTCAGTAGGTGGAGAGTTAGTATTGTCTGACAAGGATATTCATGGGAGCAACTTCAAAATGCAACACAGAAGAAAAGAATTTCAGGACTCTCAAAAGACTTTGGAAGCAAGAAAGTTTTACCCCTCAGCACTTGTGCAGAAGGAACTGTATTTGTTCTAGGAGGCTTAATCACCTCATTTTGTTATGATCCTCTCTCAGTTCAATTTCTCCAGACACAGGGAATTGAAATAGGACTGGCAGGTAAGGGGTGATCTTGGCATTTGAATCTTGAAAAGATAGAAGAACCAGTGGATTAATTTGTTCAAAGTATATTTTCTCTCTTGGGTGGTTGGACTGCAGTATTCTTCAACGGGGTGCCACACTGCTTCAGCTTACAGCACTGATGATGATGATTTTTTTTGTATCATGTGTACTGTAGTTGGGCCTAAAAGCCCTATTCAGCTTCACTTGTGTGAGGCACTTCATACAAATCTTATGCAAAGATAATCCCTGCTTAGTAGAACAGATCTGTTACAGAATCACTTTTCTGTCGTACTCTAGCTCTGAAATTCAGAGCCATTGTCACAGGAAGGCAGATGTCTCTGTGCAATAGAGGGAAAGGTGGGATCTTTCTTACATTTTCTGACATATAGGAGATGCTGAACACTGGAAGGTATGTGACAACCAAAACCTCCCCCCCCATTTTGAAGCTTTCCATCTATTTAAACCCTTTTATGTAAATTTTAATTTTTTGGCCTTAAGATCTTTGATCTGTTTTGTCCCTCCCTAGAGAACAGCTATGGTTTTGTTCTGTCCCCCCTCCTGTTCCTTTCGTCCGCTTCACACGCTTCTGTCTTTATATCTCCTTCCTTGTTCAGCACAGTGTCATGCGTTGTGCTTCCTGAACCTGCAACTTCTCTCTGTGCTCAAAAGCATGCCTGTTAACTGAGTGTACAAACACTGTCCCCTTTGCCAGTTCCCTGAAAACCTGCTGCAACTGCAATGCAGTCAGCTCCTGGGGAACGCTTTGAACGGGAACCAGCTCCTGGCTCATCCGCTGCACATTGTCTCCAAATGGTTTGCTGCTCTGCTCGGGCTGTAAGGCTCCTTGGATCTACCTCTCTCTCATATGGTGCAGAAAACTCTGACAGCACTTAACAAGCAATGACTGGTAACAATAAGAAGAGTCTTCAAAGAGTTATATTTACATGTAAAAAGACACAATGGCATTTATGTATACCAGATGGCCCAAAGCAGGTGGATATTATAAAGTAGCTATGGCTTGCTGCAATGCCAGAAGAGGAGAGTGCATGTTGTTACTAAAACAGCACCTCAGGGTCCTAACCTGGGCTGTGCTATGACTCCTGTTTTACTGGCACTGTACAAATGTATCATGTCAATCACTGACATGAAGAGATCACAATCTAAACAGACAAGATAATTACAGAGTGCAGTGGATATAGAAAGACTTTCAAGGGCCCTGCAGCCTGTCAGAGGCAGAGCTGGGACTCCAGCTCAAGGCATCTTTGTACAAACTGAGTCTCTTAGTCATTAGTCCTTGCTGCTGTTGACTAAATTGGCTGTTTTGTTTATTTGCCCTGGACCCCCTAGCCTGCAAGCCCTAGCCCCTTCTGTAAGCAAAGGGACCATTAGGAGCCGAGCACCTTAATCTTTTAAAGGCTCTGTGTGTTAGTTCTGAAGATCCTCATCATGAAAAAAAAAAAAAAGGGGTCTTCAAAAGGGACTGATTTGGGGCAGCAGTGAAGGTACAAAACTTTGGGTTTATATCATACAAGATAAAAGCTGCAAGCTTTTTGACACCCTTTGCACCACTAAATGGACCGAGCCCATGGGATGCTGCAGATTGTACTAATGCTCAGAGACCATTCAAACCCTAGGTGCAGCATTCAGTGAGTCTACTAGGTCTGAGGCACACAAGAAATTTCAGACTCCATCTGAGTGCCTCTGTCTGAGCTTACTTATTTGGTGTGTAAATGAAATACAAAATGAGCTCTAGAGGGGATCCTGGGAAAAACAAGACAGTGAGGGCAGAGTCTGTCATATAGAAAAAGTTCAGTGAGTCCATAGAGAAATGTGGTGCATTGGGCAAGAGCTTCTGGAAAGGGAAATCCTGCCCCTATCCTGCTGCAGTTCAATAGGGTGTCAATAAGCATGCGCACATCAATACTTTGATTTTCAAAAAAACCTTTTTCAAGGTTCCACACAAAAGGTTATTGAAGAAACTACATTTCCAAGAGGTTGGTGGACAGGTTATTTTATTGAAAACTGGTTAAAAGACAGGAAATAAAGGGTTGGGCTTAAAGGTTACTTCTCCATTGCTGGAGACAGAATGGTAGTCTAGATGCACCACTGGCCTAATCCAGTATTTCTTATGTTCTTGAATGAGCCACAGCCTCTTTTGCAGGATAAGTTCCTAAAGTGGCCATATGAATGTCTTCTGCGTTACCCAGAAGCAACTGGGAGTATTCTGCTCTCTATGTTTAGTCAGGAGTGATTTGCAAAGGAGAGGTACATACGTTATGCAGAACTAGAAAGAGTCAACTTTGGGCCGTCCTTGTTAGCCTAACTTAGAAACTTCTGAAGTAAACCATAAGTTTGAGCCCTGTTGGATCTGGATGTTGCTGTCTTGATCTTGGAGCACCTAGCAGCTAATTTACTCGTGGAGAGGCAGTTCATTTTCACTGTTTCTGAATTTTGGTTTAAAAATGCATTAGACAGTGTAGCTTTTTACCACTGTATTCTTTGTATGCCTTACTGACGAAATAATGGGCAAATGAACTGTTGGAGACCCAAAAGGGATGATTGTAATTTTCAGTTTATTATGAGGAGAAAATACATCTGGATTGATCAAAGTTAAAAGCTTTGCCCTCCAGAGCAAAAGCAGCCCCTATGACGAGCAGGCATATTGTGGCACACCTGGAGGTGAGTCATGGGTTGGATGCCTGAGTCTTATTTTTGAAAATTTCCATTTAGAGGAGGGGAGTAAAAATGAGAGAGGAGCCTAAGGAGAGGCAGGAGCTGAAAGGAAATAGATTGGTGATTAAAACAGACCAAAGTATTGCAACCCCAGCCAGCACAGCTTTGCTGCTGGATCTCACATGTTGCCACAAGTTTTCTAAACCAACAACAACCTTGTCTCACTACAGAAGGAATAAAACAAACTTTAGCTCCTGCTCAGTCTCTCTCTTGGAACAAGAATTTTCAGTGTCAGTCAAGCTGGCTTTTTGACAGAAGCAAGCTTTTTCCAACATGTGATGGAAGAGAGGGAGAGTAATGTAGAATCAGCTTCCTTGTAATCTGAGGCACTGGGAACTGTATTTTTAAGTATGTTAGCTTCCCAAAATGGGAGCCTGGGAGACAAGCAGAGCAGGAGCACATCGTTCTGTGATACTGAGGCAGCTGGAACTGTAAATAAAAAGTATTACTTTAAGGAACTTGTGCCCAAAATGATCATTCGATATCGCATGGTATCATGAATAAAGAGAGGAATACCCTAAATAACCTGAATAGAAGAACGGGACATCCAGAGCTGTGACTAGAGGTCTCTGAAATTATAGGAGACAATTGAATTAAGGAATTGAAGTTACAGAAAGTATTTGCTGTCACAAAATGCCACTGAAAATAAAGACAAGGAGAAGACAGCTTCATCTGTGAGAATTAGAGGTCTTCGTGCTCTCTTTAACAGTTCTTAGGTAAATTCAAGCAGAGGAAGCATTCTGTGAGACCTTAGTACAAAACCAGGGTAATACTACATTCCTTGTAAAAGATGCCTGTGAATGTTATTTAAGGTCCTTCAGGTCCAGCAGAGAAAAAGCTGCAATAGTGGAGAGGTGTGATGGAATTAGAAAATACCTGCTCAGGATGATGAACCTGTAAGAGAGTTGTCTTTTCCAATGGCTTCATTCCTTAAGGTGTATACAAACCAAGCACCTGAGTGTGTTCTGGGCTGTGATGGGATAAGAGTCCAGAAGGTGGACAGCTTTCTGTGGGCCTCAGCTCTAATCAAAAAGGTGCTGCCAAGGCAGTTTGGGTTAGCAGGATGGACTGCAAGGCTGCATAGACTCTGTGCTGTATTGGAGTCTGCGTAACTCCAATTTACCATGCCCTGTTGCTCTGTGGAGGGTCGATGGCTCCGGATGGAGAGAGCCCTAGAGCAATCCGGGCTTAAGGGCTTAAGTACATCTTGACTGGAGTGAAAACAGTGGCCTGTTTTCAGCCGACCACCCACACCAGCTATTTCTGCAAGAAGGAGGAGTGCTGAGAACCTAAATATCTGACAATGATAATAACTGGGTTATTGCATACTGGACATACTACACCCAACAAAGCTGATACTTGTGTCTCATCAGTGTTAACAGCAGTTCTGGCTCCCTGCACTCTTTCTGACTTCCAGTGTCTGAAAGCAGGCTGACGAGAACTAAGGAGGTCTCTTCTGGTGCTTTTAACACTCTGATTCTTTCTCTTTTCATTCTGCAAATGTCATATAAAAGAAAAGGAAACACCCATCCAACTTTAGGCTTGGAAACTGGGGGAGACATTCAATGAAGGTGTCATAATTTAAGGTCCAGTTTAAGTCACAGAGCAAGCCTAAAATGAGGCCAGAGTGTTCAGAAAAAGCTTTGGAGATGTTTTTTCTTTAGATGTGTTGTAACTTGATATTAAAGATGCTCCTAATTCTTCAAGTACAGCGGATGCAGACTTCCAAATCATTTGGCTCTATTCATGCTGAATTACTGCCACATGGGGTAGAAGCCAGTGAATAACTCTCTTCCCTTACTCTCCTTTTGTTAAGCCCCCATTGCCCCCCACCTTGGTGTAAGGAATACAGCACTAAAGTTTCATCAGGTCTAATGAAGTCTTGCCCTTTACAGATCCAAATTCACCTCTTTTTTTCCCCTTCTCTCTGAAGCAATTCTTGGTAAAACAACTAAGCTGAATTACTTCTATTTTAAAGTGGTCTGCCGCTGACAGCTTCAGTTCTACAAGCAGTTGAAAATGGCTGGCAAACTTTTATACAAACAGCATGCAAAACATCACACAAAGCCTAGGGAAGAAATGGCTTTAGATGTAGGGATTATAAAAGAGTGAATACAATTTTAAGATAAAATACAAGTGATTAAGTTAATGATGGATAATTTCACCAGTTTGAAAACTATAATTAATAGGAATTAATTGTATATTTAGAAGTTTAGCATAGCTCCACTAAAAACGCTACATCAAACATAATGATATTGGAAGCCTATATAATGAAGAAATGATCCAGATGTTCATAAAAGCTTATAAAGCTTTAGAAAAAAAGGGGCTGCATGAAGAAGCTCTAATGATAAAAAGATGCCACTTGCTGTTCTGCTCTTCTTTTAAATACATCCTTTCTGAAATAATGATTATCATTTGCACTTTCATCTTAAGTTAAATAGCATATGGCTTTGGCTGATTAAAGCCCCCTCCTGGTATTAATCAGCATCTTAGTATCATGTTTCTAATGGAGGCAGCAGTTGCCCTGCTGATATTGTAAGCTTTTTAACAACATCTAAGTCTGTGGATCACTGCTGCTGGCAAGAAATAGCTTTGAGCCTCCTATGTACAAGAGTATTGCAAAGATGTCACTTACAGGTGCAGTTTATATGAGCTTCTGCAACATATTGTATTTTAAATGTTTGCTGAAACTTAAAGTTTAATAATAACCTTTAATAAGTAGTTACCTGTTTTTAAAAGAAAATCAGAGAACTTTTGAGCATGGTAACATTTGATACATAGGGGCATCATGGAATCGGAGATTACACGCTGCAGGGAAGTGTTTGTGTGCTTTTGGATGTCTATGAGTCATGAAGTCTGTCTGCAATGCCACCGTTCTAGCCTGAGCCCAGGCCAGCAGCGATGCTCACAAGCTGACCTGACAGCTGTGGCATGGCTTCAGGCAGAAATGGCCTCCTACAATGGGTAAGCTTGGTTTAGGAGTGTTGTAGATTTGTCACATCATCACTAAAATGCAAAGGGAGAACTGCAGGCAGTGCTGTGGTGCAGCGTAGCTGCTCACATAAACGCCCAGGGTGCAGTTGCTTGTTGTTGGATGCACCCTGCTCCTACAATGCCAGGCTGGATGGAGTGCAGGGAGACTAGACTGTGTGATTTAATGGAGATCATACTGTTCTCCATCACAGAAATGTGTAGAGATGTGAGATGGGGGGGGACTGCTTGAGTTTGGCATTTTCCACAGGGACTCTGCCCATCCCAGCTCTGCTGTAAGGCAGAAGTGGAGCCCTGGGGCAAACCACCGAGGCCAGAATGCTGTACCACGCTTCCTGCATCTGGGTTTTTTTTGTTTTCTCTTGAGACTTGCTCTCCTTTACCATTGAAATTTAACAATGGCCCCCAACTTAGTTACCAAACTTGTTTGTGCTGAATAGTAAAACAAACAAACAAGCACAAAACAGCAAGAAAACTCATGTTAACTGACAAGTTTAATAAATCTTATTACTTCAGAGATTTTTGAAGGGAGGAATATCCCAGTAAGGCTGACAGGCCAGGCAGATATTCAGTACCTCCTTTTCTATGCATGAAGCAGTTCTGAAGACTTGTTATCTTGTGTGTTGTAGTGATAATAAAGTTTACGTATATGGATACTTTCACAGATCTGGTATTTTTGCCTTAGCACCTTGCCAGGTGCTACCTGGGACGCTGCTTCCATTTGCTGTTTGATGTAGCTATGCTAAGGCATTGTGGATGCACAAAATCCTACAACCCTCCACTCCTTTTCTGTCTGGATTGCTGTATTAAAAAAGTGTAGCACACAATGCTTAATTTTGTCTTACAAATAAATTTTAGCAAAGCAATACTATCATAACTTTGTTGTTGCCACCTTCTCCTTCAGTAGCTCCCATCTTTCTTTTCTCACTTGTTACAGTAACATGTTCATCTAACAACTTCCTATATGCCAACTGGACAATTAGTCTCTGCCCTTTTGTAAATGGCTGTTATTAACCTACTGTTTTGTTCTTGTCTTTTGGAGCTTCTGGGCTCACTGGATATCACCGTCCACCACATTCATGCTAATTATCTAACATGGCTCACAAGAGACTTGGATACTTTAGCTGTTTTGTTTCATTTATCTTGCACATTTTTCCTGTAGCATATCCCAATGGCCATGCTTGTCTGCTGCTTCTGTCTCACAGGTTAATTTAAATTTTGAATCTTTGGCAGGTATGTCTGAACTTGATTTTTTTCAATTCTAAAAAAGGTACAGTTGCATTCTTGATTTTTAAAGTAATCGAAGACTGAGATTTTTAATCTACCATTTTCCCACTCTCCATTTTGTTTTAGAATCAACTTCTATTAGAAGCTGATCTCTAGGATCTATTTCTTTTTCTGTCTCCTGACTATGTTTTCTTGAATGAAAATATCTTTACATCTTTATATATTTGCCTTATTGCTAACCATTGACCATGTAAATACTTTAAACTATTTCTCTTTTGAATGCTAGGGCATATGAATCATACTCATGCACTGAATACATAGCGTAAATTATGCAAACAATTTCATTTCTTTTTGTTAGTCAGAATTGGTGGTATTAGGGCCAATTTACTCCCCAGAAGAGCTCCTCTTGGCAGCTTAATGTTTTTTTATTTAGTTATTTGCCATCTGTAACTTGTTTCTGTTATATTTCTTTATTGGCTATTGATGAGGTCAAGATGGTGATTTGGCAGTTGCTGCTGACCACCTGTTTTTCAGCTCATCGGCCCACATGGTTGCTACAACATCACGTAGACAGTACAGAACCTGCCTCTGTCCGGGGGTTTACTCATAATCAGTTTCCTTACAAGCCACAAGGAAGTCCTTTCTGCCACTGCTCCATCTCGCTGCCAGCAGTGTGCCTGAGATCCCTCAAAGAGGATGTTCCAAAACAACCGTTCTCAAAGGCCGTGCAAATTCCCGTCAGCCTTTCCATAAGTAACAGGAGAATCCGCTTCCTGTTTAAAAAGAACCACTGACATTGTGTTTCAGTTAGCAACCAACCACACATGTCTTTTTGCAAAAATTCTTCTTTGATCATTGCAGTGCCTTCATTTTTCTTCCCCACTAATTTGCTGTTACTCAGTTAAAAGAGGACAACATGGAGTCACCACTGGCCGCGCACCTCAGGAAGCGAGCGGCAGCTATTGCACCGTGGAGTGGGATCTGCATTTGAGAAATGGAAAATGGAGGCCACATTTCTCCCAGCTTTCTAGAAGAGAATTTTAGCAGCGGTATCACCACTGGGTTTCTAGCAGCTGCGTGCGTTTTCTAGCAGTGAGAATTATCATTTGGGGGCAGAAATTGTCTTGTCATTTCTTCCCCCCCCCAATGAGAAAGTACTATTCTTAATGATTTTATAGTGACATCTACAAACTTACTCATGAAGCTTTACCACACTGCGCTAAGTGCTGTAAAATGAGCAAGGTGTGTTTCTTTCAGTGTCGTATATTTGCTTACAAGTCTGCTACTCAGCTGCTGAATCCCACGTAGAGCTGCTTCTACAGAGGAAGCAGAGCTGAAACTCAAGCAGCACGCAAGTTGTTGTCCAGGTGGTTAGTGGCTCCTTTCTTTCTGAATACTTTACAGTCCAGTCCTTATATTTTTGTGTGATATCAGGAATAAATGTGAGGAAGTAAATGTGCCTAATAGTAGAATATGTGCTTGCAGTGTTTCATCTTTCGCCAGTCTTTGTTTCCTCCGGGGCTGCTTACTGCCTGAACCTCTGAACGTGTCAGCTGAAGCCTTTCTCCAGGAACTCAAATGGCAGAAGACTGCACATTTTCAGTAGTGCAATGGAGTGGGTTTACTTTAAACTGCATTGTGCGCATGGCAGTAAGAATCTGTTCCTCAGATTTCTTTTGGATTCCTTGCAATTTCTTCAGATTCACAAATGTTTCACTAATAATATACACAATGGTCTTGTCAGTCTTAATGCAGAGCCTACATAGCTATAAAGTGTATGACATGACAATTATTGTGCAATTTGGGGGTTGTGGGAGCTGTAAACATTACAATAATCTGATTTAAATATTCAGTGCTCCAACAAATTAAGCATGATTATAGTGAGTTGACTTCTGCCTTGAATGCAAATGCAGTTTCATCCAACTCCAATAGCAATTCCATAAAAGTACACCGAGAGAGCATGTGGTTCATAAAGTATTTTTAAAAAGGAAAATGTTGTATATATCGATGAACACAAAATAAACCTAGGGGGACATATATATATACTTTGTGATGCTTATCTCAGGGATAACTGTTTAGATTTTTACATCTGGAACAGCTAGCATTTCAAAAGCTAAATATTCTTTTCATACAGTTTATTTTATTTATATTAGACATTCTCCACGTGTCTTAAATTTATCCCTTTGCTCTGGACCTGCATCACTTGCACCCTTATCTCGTATGATGAAGCTGCAGTGCTACACAGGCCTTGCATGGGCCCTCTGCTCAACAGCAGACGCCATGTGCTAGTAATAGACAGAGGCATTCAGTGTGGGTACCTGTCCGTGCTACACTGGGCTGCTGCTTGTCACCTGGAGTACTGTAGTGTGTAGGAGCTCTAATTGTGGGCTGGTAACCCCAGGTCTAGTTCGAAGAAAGAACAAGAAGTCAGTCCATTTGCCAAAAGCTTCCATTTCTAAGACAAGAAAAAGCAGATGGATGTGGACAGGCAGGGAATAAAGAGAAGCAATGACAGTATTGATCTGTACAACTGTGCACTCTGCTGCATGTTGTGTTTAGCTGTCTCCTTCACAGTGAGTGAGGGCTGTGGAGAGGGTATCTTTATGCAGACTGGCTTAGTTTTGCACTGGGATAACCGCCTCAAAGCTGAGGGCATATGAAGGATAAAATTCCCACTTGGGTTTAAGATATAAAAGTGCCTGTGGGTGTGCAGTGCCTGTCTAGAAATGAGGGAGAAGTGCCGATGAAGTGTTTTTAACATCCAGATTCTACCTACTCAGCTTCTTAATTGTTGTGTGTTGGAATCCTACAGATAAATATAGAGCCCATCCTGAAGCAGAGTGATGCACCGCAGGTTGTTTGCGAAACGCCAGGAAGGGCTCTGTTCTGTGGCTGACAGTTGAACCCCTGGAGCATGAGACACAGCGCACCTTGTTGTCCTGATAGAGAAGGGACATCACAGTGAATGCTATAAAGGTAAAACTGAAACAGGGGTACTGCCATAGACAGAACAGAGCTGTCAGTAGAAATCAGAGTAGTCCCTAAGATATCCATTTCCTTCCCATGCTGTGTGCTTACACACACTTGTGACTTTCTGTCGCTTTCCCCATCTCCTTTAAAAT